>JBCEWE010000578.1:2000000-2090000 GCA_039877035.1 Silurus lanzhouensis | reverse complement strand
GGGATTTTAGAAAATAAGCATCTATGCATCTGTAATATTTTAGGTTATTAATAATGTTTAAAGTAACTTTAAAATCTTATTTTAAATATAAATCTATTTGTGCCAATTGGCAGACACCCTTATCTATATTGACTTAAATTTATTTTAGTCAATATATTTTAATCATTCACCTGAGTTACTTTGGGTTTAATTTCTTTACTCATGGGCTCAGGAATGCCAATTTGGTGAAGTTAGGATTAGAACTCATGATCTTTGGATACAAAGTCCAATGCCTTAACCACGGAACCACTCTTTTCTTTAATTTCCTTTTTTTGTGCCAAAATTTTATATTGCTAGCCATTATGAGGCGAAATCAGAATGTTTTGAGATAAGCTCTGTTTACAAGAAAGTACTATTTATCTACATTTACACACTATAACCTTCAAAATAGTCCTGGATGTCTTATTTTCTAAGCATGCGATTCACATTGAATCTTGAACTTTGAGCTGGATCTTCATCTTTGGGCAGAGGGTGAAATCCGCATGAGCCAAATCTGGCGAGTGGCACTGGTGCAGAAGTGAGATCATGTGGATTGTTCTCTGACAATCGTCAAGCACATGTTGCCGAATAATTTCGTCATTTTTGGGGGTTGAGCTCGTTGAAGGTCTTACTGAGTTTCCTTGTGGTTCTTCCAGTGATGTTCTTGTCAAGTCAAGTCAAGTTTATTTCTTTTCACAACAGAAATTTTCTCAAAGCAGCTTTACCGATGAGCAGCCATGGTGACTGTGGCAAGAAAAAAAAAATTTCTTATATATATTATATTATGAGGAAGAAACCTTGAGAGGAACCCGACAAAAAAAAGTGAAACTGAAAAGTTGAACCCATCCTCATGTGGGTGTTCTTGTGCTCTTAAAGTGCACGTGCCACTCAAAACACCTCGAACAACTCGTTGCAGCATCGTCGTGTCAAACGCATGTCATGTAAAATGTCTCTGTGGCAGATTTGCCCAGTTTAATGCTGAATTTCACGTTTGCACTTTGTTCTAACTTGCCGTCCGTGATGAAATCGCAGACGTTGTAACGCATGTGGGCAGAATAGCACCATTTAGCACCATTAGTCTCGAAACCTTTTGATACCACTTCAAATACATCCTCCTTATTAAAGTGTCAGGATTAATAATGTTAAATATTTATGGAAGCTTCCATTTTTTCCCTAGTTTGTGTGCCATTTCAGAAAATAAGTAAAAGTCAAATATGAGCTCTAATGAATAATTATCTTGGTTTTATTGGCTCACATCTCAAGGGTTCGGAAATGTGCAAGTATTTGTATAATTGGGCTGAAGCAGACTTTTTCGTGTGTGTATGTGTGTGTGTGTATGTGTCTGTGTGTGTCTGTTTTCATATACAGTTGGCACAAATAACTAGAGCATGCTGTAATATATTAGTTATACTGTAATATTAGTTATGTTTATCAAAAGATAAATTGTAGATCCAATGTAAATATAAACATGTTCATTTAATTGAATTGTTTTTATTAATCCTTTCTTTTGCCACAAGTTTTTGTAAAGCAATCACATTTTTTAAAAAGGTAATATACTCTATATTTCCAAAAGTTTGTGGACACCTGGTCATAAGTGTTTGAAAAATGATATGTGGTTTATGAGCATCACATTTCACATTTAGACCCTTTTCTGCGAAGATGTTTTACTAGATTTTGGAGTGTGCTTGTGGAGATTTGTGCTCATTTAGACACAATGATGTAAATATAGTCAGGTACTGATGTAGGTGAAGTCAGGGGGCCTGGGGAGCAGTAAGCGTTCCAATTCATCCCAAAGGTGTTTAGTAGGATTGAGTTCAGAGCTCTATAGCAGGAGATCTCCATTTGAACCCATGCAAAGCATATCTTCATGGAGTTTGCTTTGTGCACAGGGGCATTGTCATGATGGTTTGGTTCTCCTAGTTCAAGTGAGGAGAAAATTTAATGCTGCTGCATCCAAAGACAACCCTATACAACTGCCTTCAGCTTTGCGATAATAGTTTGGGAAAGAACCACATATGGCTGGGAAAGTCAGGTGTCCCAATCATTTTATTCATATAGTGGAAATGAAAACAGAGATATTTTTTTGCATTATAGGTGATATATAGCAGCCCTGGAGAACAGAAACCAATGACCATATATGAAAACAGACTTTCAGAGAACTTTTAAGTGTTTTTTTTCAGTAAATCCAATAAATTCTACCTGCACTTGCTGTACTTGGGGTTTAAACTAGGAAAAAAAAATGTCAGTTGTAATTGGCATGGCTATACCACAAATTTTGGCATCTCTTAACATTAGAATAAAAATTTAAATATGAAACATGTCTCAGCCAATCAACTACGTGATTAAAACCTTCATTCATTCATTTTTATATTTATCGACTCTGAGCTGAAAGTGAAAGTGAAAATCTGCACTGGTAAATAATCCGGTGCTTCTGCACTTCTCCAACCATGTGGGTGGAGTCGTTGGTTATGAATTTGTCATGTGAGGTCAGAAAGACGAGCTTTGTCTCTGTCTTTTGTTTTATTGGTGTCGCTCTTTAATATTCATCCGAACACTGTGCAGATGATTGATTTTTACAGTTAATAAACAGAAAAGCCTATTTAATCTCTCTTTCTTTCTTTCTTTCTTTCTTTCTTTCTTTCTTTCTTTCTTTCTTTCTTTCTTTCTTTCTTTCTTTCCCACAATTACTCTGCAGATGAGTGCATTTCATTTCATTTCTTATGTTTGGATCCATTTACAGTTTTGCTAAATTATTGATGTCGTGCAACAACTCAAACTGGTCTCTGAAGCAATCTAGAGCATCTCACGGAACACATATCGAGTCGAGGTTTAATTTCGTTACGAGGTACTCCGGGTTTGCTTTTATGGCATGAACTGAAATGAGATCACTTCTAAATCGAGCTAATATTGATGCTGGATCTTTTGTCGATACATAAAAACAAATCATAAAAAGTCTGTACATGTTGAAGAACCGCCATTGACAATATTTCATAAAAAGTCTTTGATTTGATTTCAGTATTATTGCTCTAGTCTGAGCTGATTGCGCTTTACGTCTCCGGCGTTGATTTGGGACAAGTTTATTATTTTTTTTTAAAGCAAACGATCATTAACTGATAATGATTGTGAAAGCATCTCGCTCTGTTTTCTGTTTTCTGCGTTTACGCAGTGAACGAGGAGAACAAACACGCACTACCACACTGCCATCCCACTCGTCCCGAGTGAATTGTAAGTAAAGGCCATCACTCTCCTTAATTGGGTCTTCTCGCTTGAGCCGAGACTAAAATCACCTCTGTGCCTCCGTCTTCCTCAAGATCACGCCTAATTTTAATTAGGCCCTTCGGAATATTAGGCGAGCTTTTTTCTTCTTCAGCTCTCGCTCATTTAGAAAGCAGACAAATTACTATTTAACTTTAATATAGTTCCCCTGCATTCCACCCACTTTCCCGCCCAAATATCCATAAGAGAGAGAGGGGGCGAGGGATACAGGGAGACACAGGAAAAGAGAGAGAGAAATCCCCTGAAGTAGAAAGCTAAATAGAGCTGAGAAGGAGAGTGTGATATATGATCAGTCTTGCTTCCTACTAACTCGAGGTAATTAGCCATGTCAACACAGGAGATTTTACCTCTCTGTGCACCTGTTGAACACCATCCAAGGCTCATCTTCGTCCTCATTCTCATCTTTGCTGCTCTACATAATGCCAAAACGACGCCTCTGCACCTTCTAATTAGCACCAAGTGCACGTTCTTGCCAATATGGCTGAGTCGACCTCAGTTAACCTTGTGTGATTCTTAACCATGAAGTCATTTTAAACAGAAGCGGGTAAGTGTGAGGCGATGCAAAATTGCAATTGTATGCAAATCAGAAGCAAAGTGATGTCGTGACTACCAATGGGATTAAGAGACCATGCAATGCATTTTTTTCCACCGTACTGTAAAAATGGCTTTTTTTTTAATCCATGTATTTGTTCATCTCCTGAACCAGGTTACATTCATACCATAGCACTCTAACCTACTCTAACTGATCTGATCAGAAAGTGTGTTTTTAATTTTGTATAAAAGAACCTTATTGTAATGCATTGCCGTTCCTATAGTAACAGCTCATTTACAAGCACTTGAAAAGTAAAAGCTGCATATAAATATAAGAAAATGTGTGTAATCTTTAATTATATGGTGAGCTTTTTTTGAAGGTTTATCTCATGAAAAAAATGGTTTTGATAAGGATAGGCTTTCTGTAAGTCCATTTTTAAGAAGTGTTTTATTTATTATAACATTGTTCTTTGCTCTTTGCATATTTGCTCGAAGACGTTCTGTGTGTTCTTTATGGGTCACCACAGCGGCTCATCCGTCTCCATACTACTCTATCCTTTACATCTCCCTCCTTCATACCAACTACCTGCATGTCTTCACTCACCATATTCAAAAAACCTCCTCCTTGGAATTCCTCTTTTCCTCCTGCCTGGTAGCTCCCATCCGCTATCAGATTTCCCTCCTATGCACATGTCCAAATCATCTCAATCTAGTCTCCCTCACATTGTCTTTAAAATGTCCTCTAATGAACTCATTTCTAATCCTGTCCATCCTCGTCACTCCCAATGAAAATCTCAGCATCTTCAGCTCTGCCACCTACAGTTCCAGCGCCCATCTTTTAGTCATTGCTTGATATTGGTGTTCAAGTATTTAAATTACACTGTAAAATGTATTAATAAACCTTTTTAAGAAAAGAGGCTGAAGAAAGCTGAAATTTATGACATGAAAATACAGATAATATAAATCCAGGAGTATGTCACATGCTACCCTGCATGCTGCTGATCCTCCAAACAAAAAGCTATTTATAAAGATATAAATAGCGGTTAGCAAGAATGTTGCACTGATGTTTATTCAGTGCATAGTTGTGTTTTCATGTGTGTATGACAGAGAGAGAGAGAGAGAGAGCGAGAAGTCGTGCGAGGGCCAGTGAATAATAGGCGATGGTGGTTGCCAGGCTCCTACTCTAATGTTCATAAATTATAGAGCAAGGAGCAATTATAGCTTTTTACAGAAATTACCCAAAGGAAGTTGTATGTATATTGTAATTGGGTCAGCGCTTATTTCCTGCACCGCACCTGCGTTTCCAGTAAGCTCCCAGCGTCAATAATTAATGGCTTTCTGTCCTGCTCTGCATGTGCTGCACCTCTGCCCCAGACCTGCAGATTTAACCACATGAGCATAGCGCTGTGCTAATGGTGCTGATGAACCTCCTAATGGACGGAGTGAAGACCCGGAGCATCGGTTCATACCCACACAGAGGTCACCATTAAATGCAAGTTAATTTTCGGGATATGTCGCAGCCAAGTAAATATTTAGGTCGGCTCGACTTACCGTTAATGCACAGTGTGAACAGGACAGAACGTAATGCGGGATAAACAGCGGGTGTGTAAGAAAATCAATATGTGTCTGGTCAGAGCAGAACCACAACAGGAGGGAGAAGCAATATCGAATTTGATAGGAATGGCTGCAGAATATAAGACTAAAGGAGCATGCAGTCAGGAAGGAGAATACCACATGGATAAATGTGAAGACATGGTTATTTGGCTGTCGCCCTGGGGAATCTGTATTTACATTTACATTAATCACATTTGGCAGACACCCATATCCAGGGTGACTTACAATTATCTCATTTTCATACACTGAGCAGTTGAGGTTTAAGGGCCCAGCAGTGACAGCTTGGTGATGCTGGGATTTGGTGATACCAGGATTATATCATAAAAAGTTCTATGCAGAACCCATTTTAGGAGGTTAGGAACCTTTAGGAAATGTAGCAAGTAACAGGAAGTTAATCTTTACAGAAGAGGAGATCATAAGAACCTGTCATTAGGAACCTGTAATGCATACTGTAATACCTGTAATCAGAATCAGAATCATCTTGTTAGCGAAGTATCATGGGTTGCATGTGGAAAAATTTGTCATATTGTAATGAAGCTATAAAAATATGGCTATAAAAATAAAATAAGTAAAAAATAAATAAATAAAGATAAAGACAAAGTATACAGTTTGTGCAGGGTATGTAAAGTGAGGCAATGCAAATAATAATGTAAGGCTGTGCAACGATAATTTTCCTCAAATAATCGGAGATGCAGATAGTAGTGCTTGTCAGTTGTGTTAAAGTAACACATATGGATTAAACAGTCTGGGGATTATATTACTGTAATGTTAATGGTTATGGGAGCAGGTCAGAGATAATGGTGTAAATTAATGCAAGTTAATACACACATCATAAGGCACTTTAAGGGTTTGTTGGATAATTAACTCTTAAAAGTTTGTTCTAGCTGGAACCCTTTCAGATTTAAAACCTTAAGAATTGTACATAAAACTTTAATGCTCATCTTAAACTAGAAGAATTAATGTTCTAAAATTGCAGGTTCTAAAAAAAGTTTCAAACTGTTCTTTGTTTTTTTTGGGTATTTTTTTTTTTTTTTTTTTTTTTTTAGTGTATTAATATTTAGTTTCTGTAATAGGACAAACTGGATTAAGGTGAAGGTTGGATTGCATCAATGATCAGCTCTAAGCCCTTTCCTTTTTCGCAGCGGTGATGGACAGGTTGACGGACGAGGTCAGACAGGAGTCTCCGAAGACTATGATGTTTGTGGATGATATTGTGATTTGTGGTGAGAGTAGTGAGCAGGATGAGAAGAGCCTAGAGGTACGCACTTGAGAGAAGGGGAATGAAAGTCAGTAGGAAAAAGACAGAGTACATGTGTGTGAATGAGAGGGAGGGCAGTGAAGTGGTGTGGTAGCAGGGAGAAGAGGTGGTGGAGGTGTTCAGGTACCTGGGGTCAACAGTGATGGAGAGTGTGTTAAAGAAGTGAAGAAAAGAGTGCAGGCAGGGTGGAGTAGGTGGAGAAGAGTGATAGCAGGAGTGATTTGTGATAGAAGAGTATCTACAAGAGTGAAAGGGAAAGTGTATAGGTCTGTGGTGAGACATGGAGGATGTTTTAGGGACAAAGTGAAAAAGACCCGATTAAGATGGTTTGGACATGTACAGAGAAGGGACAGGGGTATACTGGTAGAAGAATGCTGAGGATGGAGATGAGGAAGGCCAAGAAGGAGGTTTATGGATGTGGTGAAGGAAGACATGCAGGTAGGTTTGATAGTGGGAGATATAGAGGACAAAGTAGTATGGAGATGGATGATCCGCTGTGGTGACCCCTAATTGGAGCAGCTAAAAGAAGATAAAAAGAAAAGAAGAAAAAGTTATCTTTAAATCTCTTTTTTGATGGGGAAAAAAAATGTGATAAGATGTTACAAAGAACATTGAAGGCTTTTCTAAACAACTGAAAAATCCTTGCATTTTTGAAAAAAAATTTTGTTTTGTTTTGTTTCTTGTGAGTGGTTTGCCCAGAACCCTTTCAATCAGGGAACTACTTTGATTGTTAATCAAAAAATGTATTGAACACTTGTGCTCTCTATTCAATTCAATTCATTTATATTACTTTCAATTATGTATAATACTTTTATCAATAAACATTGTCCCAGAACAGCTTTACACAGATAAAGCGGTTATATAGTTATATAAAAGGTTCTATAAGTTTAGTGCCTGTAAGTTTGTTCCTTATAATTGTAAGTTTATCCATAATGAATGAGCCAGTGGCAATTGTGGCAAGACAAAACTCCCTGAGATAGTATGAGGAAAAACCTTGAGATGAACCAGACTCAAAATGGAACCCATCCATATCTGGGTGGTACAGAATGTTCTTTAATTAAAGTGCCATCATTGTTGAGGTGTAATGTTCAGTGATAGGGACTTTCTAAGACCAAGATAGTGGCGCGTGGACAACCCAGGAGCACAACCATCATACCATTGCCTCAGCACTCAGCTGAGTTCAATGCTTGAATGACTTTCGCCCAGTTGCACTCACCCCTATCGCTATGAAATGCTTTGAGAAACTGGTCTTGAATCACCTCAATGTGGGCCTACCACCTACACTGGACCCACACCAGTTTGCCTATCGCCCGAACAGGTCGACAGAGGATGGAGTTTCCACAGCTCTTCATTCAGCCCTCACCCACCTGGATAAAAGCAATACCTACATCAGAATGCTGTTCATTGACTTCAATACAGTCTGTACTGATCACTAAGCTCAGTGACCTGGGTATCTGCACCTCCACTTGCAGATGTATTTTGGACTTTCTCACCAATAGACCTTAATCTGTTATGTTGTGCAACCAGGTATCCTTAACCCTTATTCTGAACACAGGCATCCCACAGGGCTGTGTTCTGAGCCAACTACTCTACTTCTGTTCACCCACGACTGTGCTCCTCTGTATAACTCCAACATCTTCATCAAGGATGCAGATGACAACACTGTGGTGGGCCAGATCAGCAACAACGACGACGGCCTACAGGGAAGAGACCTGAAGCCTGACAGCATGGTGTGCCACTAACAACCTGACCCTCAACGCCTCGAAGACAAAAGTGCTCATCGTGGACTTTCAGAAATCCAACAGCAGGAGACATTTCTCAGTCAACATCAATGGAACTGACGTAGAGCGAGTCTCCAGCTTTAAGTTCCTAGAAGTTCACATCTCTGAGGATCTGTCCTGGCACCAGAACAATTCAGCTCTGGTTAGGAAAGCACAACAATGCCTGTACTTCTCAAGAAAGCTCATCTGTCCCGAAGGGATTTTAACAAGTTTCTATTGCTGCATCATCAAGAGCATTCTCGCCAACTCTATGGTACGGAGGCTCCACTGTGTGTGAACACAAAGCCTTGCAAAGGGTGGTCAAAACCGCCCGATGCATTACTGGCACCCAACTACCTGCCATTGAACACCTTAACCATAGCAGATGTCTATGCAGAGCTCACAGCATTATCAAGGACTCTTCACATCCCAGTCACAAACTGTTTAACCTCCTTTCATCAAGAAGGAGATACAGGAACTTACGCACCAAAACCAGCAGGTTCAGGGACAGCTTTTATCCATCCACCATCAGACTACTGAACTTTACACTACAACATAAGATCACTGTATAGGCACTGTATATAACTTCTGTACTATTATACATACAATGTACATATTATATATATATATATATATATATATATATATATATATATATATATATATATATATATATATATATATATATATATACATTCTGCCCAACATTTCACGGTTCACATTTCATGTATATATGTGTATATAATGTGTGCGTATATATATATATATATATATATATATATATATATATATATATATATATATATATATATATATATAAATAGTAGACTTGTTTATTCAGCTTGCTTATTTCTTTCTTCTGCACATTACTTTTTCACTGCTATAGCCTTAGAACCATTTCTGTTCTTCTCAACAATGTCCACACATTACTACATTGTTATAGCCTTTATATTTATTTACTGTACATATGTTTACATATATATCACATGCTGTAAATATGCTACTTATCTATCTGAACTATTTGCACGAATCCACTTCTGGTAGATGCCAAACTGCATTTCATTGCTGTATACCTGTACTATGCAATGGCAATAAAGTTCTATCTATCTATCTATCTATCTATCTATCTATCTATCTATCTATCTATCTATCTATCTATCTATCTATCTATCTATCTATCTATCTATCGATCTATCGATCTATCTATCGATCTATCTAAATTCAGGGTCGTTTATGTAAACTGTGGTCCTGAGCAATTGTAGAAGAATTATCATATTATTTACAGTCCAAATCCATCCTTCATGCAAAGTTTTGCTGTTTTCCATAAATACAAAGTGTGGTCATTGTTTGCTTTCTATGTGTTCTGACCATTGCCATGTTTATACTATCTGCACCTTTTGCCTGCCATTTACTTTTGGTTTTGTTTTGCAAGTTTATTTATTTCAACTTATTTCAAGTGTTTAATAAACCGTGAATGGATTCCGAACAACCTGATTCCTCAATGTTGTTATATAATACTTAGCCTGGAGGAAATCCAGTGGAGGAAGAACAGCTGGAGTCACTCGTTGCTTATCAGGGAAAGATGCTAGCGGCGCACCTAGTGCAGCTCAAAGCGCAACAGACTGCTAACGTCTGCCTCTTGCAAGTGCTTTGCACCATGCCAGTAGATCAACCTATGATGCCTAAAATGGCTCTTCCGGAGAAGTTTAATGGTACCACAGAACACTATTAAAAATTTCTTCGGCAATGTGATGTCTACTTTGCTAATCAATCAGAGCTCTCTGGTGAGGATGCTACTAAATGCATGCTAATAATAACTTTGCTAACCAGAAAAGCACTAGACTGTGATTCGGCTGTGTGAAAATTTTTTTTAACCAGGTACAGGGTTATACGCACATTTCACTTAACTTAACAGATATGTTTTTGAGTAAACGGTAGAGGGAATGGACATTTTTACTAAAATAACTGTGCCAAGGATAAGATTTAGCCACAGAGTAAGCAGTACAATTTTGGACACTAGCCACTCACAGTGGTTGGAATGAGGTGGCATTACAAGCATTGTTCAGGGAAGGACTGAACTGCAGTTTACAGGTGGAGCTGGCCTGCAAGGACTCAAAACTACCTCTCTTACAGTATGTCACTAAAGTTATTCCACTTAATAATCTCATGCAAAATCAAGTCAGATAGAACCCACTTCGGCTTACACCAACACACCTGGAATCATGCAACTGGAAAAGTTACGCGTGACTCAGGAGGAACGCTGACGCCGCCTCCAACTCTGGTTATGCTTCTACTGTGGACAAGAGTGGCATCAGTGCTCAACATATCTGGAGAAGCCCAATGTTCAATCCCCAAGGGTAAGCCTTAAAAAACACTGTCCTCATCACCTCATGCTACTTGTACAAATAATTCATGCAAATTAAATCTACCCATTTTTAGCTCTTTTATTCTCAGGGGCTGTAGTAGATAATCGGCCCATCAGGAATTGGTACATCACACACCACACCTTCCCAGTAACATCGAAAGTAAGACTCTTCCATCGTCATTTCCACCCCTGCTATCCCTATAATTTTTACGGTTCTTGTGGCTCCAGATTCATAATCCCGTAAATTCCTGGCAACACAGCTTCAGTTACCATGTCATGTTACATCCATTGAAAACCCCAGGTCTACCTTACCAGTCAGTGTTCCTAAGGAATACCGTGATCTGGCAGATGTCTTCAGTAAAAAAACAAGCCACAGTACTACCTCCCATTTGACTCTGTAATTGCTCCATAAAACTGTTTGCCAATACCGCGTCTCCCCAGTGCTAAGTGTACCCCCTCTCGACACCCGAAACCAAAGTTTTGGAGGAGTACGTGGAGAAGGCACTAGCAGCTGTATTTATTCGCCCCTCAACCTCCCCAGCAGCAGCGGATTAAGGCCATGCATTGATTATCGGGGTCTGAAAGCCATCACAGTACACTATACCTACCCACTCCCCTTGGTACCATCTGCCCTCAGAAAGCTCAGAGAAGCACAGTATTTTCCCAAACTTGACTTCAGGAGTTCTTATAATATGATTCGGATTAAAGAGGGGTATGAATGATCTTCCATACCACCAAAGCAGCATTCAACACCACCAGGGGGCACTGTGAATACCAGGTAATGCTTTATGCTCAGTAGTGTGCCTGCTGTCTTTCAGGCTTTCATGAATAAAATTTTCCAGGGTATGTTGAACTCTAAAGTTATAGTATACTGTATATAAATGCCATCCTGATCTATTCCAAGACCCTTGACCTCCATATACAACATCTGCACCACATGTTATAACACCAATTTATGGACAAAGCTGAAAAATGTGAATTTCACCAGAAGTCCACATCCATCCTGGGGTATGTTATAAGCTGAAAGGGGGTTGAGATGGACACTCAAAAGGTGAGCTTAGTGACAATGTGGCCATCAAGCTGTTCCAATGTGCTTTCTTCTCAAAAAAGCTTACCACAACAGGAAGCAACTACAATGTCGGCAACTGGGAACTACTGTGTATTAAAGAAGCCTTGGAAGAGTGGAGACACTGGCTAGCGGGAGCTCACCACCCATTTCAGGTTATCACTGACCACTGGAACCTGAAGTATATCAAGAACGCAAATTGCCTCAACCCTCATGAAGCCAGGGCTTTATTCTTCACCAGGCTTATTTCCTGGCACCAAAAACAGCAAGGCCACTGACAAACCACCGTCATAGTTCCAGTCCGATGGGACATAATAGAGGACATATAACGAGCCCAAACAAACAAACCCACTCCACTCCTTCCAGACAGTATATTTCCACAGAACTACAATCCAGAGTGATAAAATGGGTCCACTTGTCCTTGAGCACAGGACACCCAGGGATTCTATGCATGAACAAACTACTGCAAAATGCGTTCTGGTGGTGATCGCTGTAAAGCAATATAAAACAGTACATGTAAAGCTGTGCTGTGTGCACCCAGACAGGAACCCCATGTCCACTTCCCTATGGACTGTTGGAGCCCCTGCCTATACCCCAATGACCATAGTATTGCTGGGGATTACATCACTGTCTTTTCTACTTCACAGGGACGAACAACTGTAATGCTCCCAGTGACATCCACACCCGCAATATCAACCTGGTCAAATGGTGTGGCTATCAAATATTAAACTCAAGCTACCAAGCAAGAAACTCAGCCCACAAGAAATGTTACTATAATGAACGTTTTGGGCTTCTAGAATTTTGCGCAAAGCCAGTGTGAAATATTTTATCCTCTCTCATTTTACTTTTACTACATCTATGCCTCATCTCTTATTTTTTTTTTTGCTGCAAACATTAAACCTCAACACACACCGAATTTCCTTAGAGAAATGACAAGCAAGGCCATTCTGTGAAATAATTTTATGGAGATCTGATAGCTGGAGTCAAGATAATGTCACTTTCATTTCTGCTAGCAAAGGTTTTATAAAAAGGAAATAAAAAAAAAAACGGTGAGAAAAGGGATACTGGCAAAGTACATTGTGAGCCTTTTTTCCCCTTCCTGATGATAGATAGACCAAACTGAAAGAAAGAGCTGTTGTGTAAGCCCTCTCAGCTGGCCAGGCTCTTTAATGCACTTTGTAAGCAGAGGTCCATATGGAAAAGTGCTTCTTTTCGTCACCTTCAGAGGTTCTTGGATAAGAAGCTAAAAGCTTTCCCACCATCCATTTACCATCTGTGTGAGGGGCAGGAGATCTCATCTACTGTGGCCCGGCATGGCTGCAGGCTTTTCATTTCAACTAGGCAGGAAGGTGTTTAATTCCATTTGCATAATCAGCCTACAAATAACTGATTACTCATATCAGGTGCAGCCGTGTGCCGTAAGTGTATCTCTGAGACTCTTCATGATTGACCATGCTTCTCGTGTGATGCTGGTAAAATACTGGGGGTCGACCTGGTGTGATGAAACAGTTACTGTTACCACATGGATGTTGATTGTTTTCTTGAACAGCATGTCTCTAAGTATTCTATTAATCTATTATCTTGGAAATCTACCCCCCAAAAAAATCAGTGACTGAGCTGTTACTATAGTAACAATAAAGTTAAAACAAGTGAATTAATATCAATTTGTGATACTGACAGATTATTTGTTAAAAAGAAAATTATTAATAGCAACACTTGACCAGAATCTGAATCCACTATTTAGTGGCACCCTGGAATAAACTTGAATATAAACCAGAGCTCTAATTTAAATGTATATCAAAGGATAAATCTTGTCATTACTACATTGAAAATTTGCTATACTGTAGACATGTGGTCATCCTTGCCCATGAGCCTGACTCAACCATTTTTTTCTGAAGATTTACTCTTAGTTTGGTGAACAAGTTTTAAGGAGACACAATTTTAACTGTCACTTTTAGAGAACTCTTGATGAGACACGGTTCGTTGTAAACATGGTCGGAAAAAAAAACACCACTGATGAGGTGAGGGGAATTTTATTTTCATTAACGAGCTCTGACATGTCTTGTTGAACCTTCGACACTTTAACGAGAGAGGAACTGTGCTGCTGTGCTGCCTGAAATCCACCTAAAACAAGCGGAGGAAAGTCAGTGGGGGATCAGAATGGCCAAATTAGCTGGCCGGATTGTCCAAGTCTGCCTGTGTCTTGATTGGGGTTTTGTTCTGTATCCGTCTTCTTTCAGAGGAACACTGAGAATGAAGTGTTACTGCAATCTGGCTGCCGCTCATTAGCTCTTTTCACGGTGGAAGATAAACAGTGTAACCATTGCCATTGCCCAGCCTTCGATTCTGTCCATCTACAGAAGAAAACATGATAAACTTTAACCATATACTCTATAGAAACGAACAGCAGTGTTTCTGTAAAGGCTCTGGGGTTCCAAATATTTAGAAATTACACAAAGGGTTTGAAGATTACATTTCTTTTCTAAATAAGCCACAGGTCATGTTTTAATGTAAACTATATGTACAAAAAAAAAAAAATTAGGACTTTTCCAGTCATATGTGGTTCTTCCCCAAACTGTTACCACACAGTTGGAGGCACTCAAGTGTACATTATGTCTTTAATGTATGGCAATAATCCTATGCACTAAGCCAGTTTTATGAACATATAGTTTACAATGGTTGGAGTAGAAGATATTACAAATGCTAAAACAAAATATCTAATGCAAAAGCAAATGAACTAATGCAATAATAAAATGAAGGAAAAGGTAGGTATAGTTTGTGAATGGAATACTAACCAATCATTGGACGAGACACCTGTCATTCAAAATTTATAGGAAGTATGAAATATTATAACTTTGTTACTTGTACATGTGTAAAGTCTCCGTTTAAACTATTTTTAATTTCGATTAGTGCACCTTTAAATATAAGAAAATAACAGAAGTAAACATCAGCAAGCAAGGAGAAAATGCAATAAATTCAAATCTACTTCGAGGAAGGACATTCATATGCAGTGATGTTGGAGATGCTGCAGTATATCATGACATAAAGATTAGTTTGTACACTTTTACACATACATTCCATCTTTCTCCTGCCACAGACTGTTGTATTTGTATTAGTTGTACAGACGCTTTATGGTCTGATATCCATAACTGGCTTTACCCAAAGGTTTCCTATCTAAGAAATTTCACTGTAAAGGACATTATCTTTGGACTAGTACTGAACAATAACAAAGACCACTTTCTTGTTAATAATATACTTCTGATGGGAAAAATTTTATATACACAAATCGAAATACTTAAAAAGGAAAAACAATGGGGTTTTTTTGCATTTTTATAATGAGTTTATTTCTTTCACAAAAGCCTTAAAGTGATTAAAAAAAAAAAAAAATTGAAATTAATATTTTGTCTTTTATATGAAATATAATTTACAGAATATAACACAGCCCTTTTTATTTGTATCCTTTTTATTCATTATTATTATTATTATTATTATTATTATTATTATTATTATTATTATAATTAATTTTATTTATTTTACCCAGCCATTATGGATGCCCAAGCCAGTGCACTCTTAGTGCCGATCCCAAGTAAATAGGGAGGGTTGCATTAGGAAGGGCATCCAGCATAAAACATGTGCCAAATCAAATATGCGGATCACAAATGAGAATCTCATAACGGATCGGTCGAGGCCCGGGTTAACAACGACCGCCACAGGTATCATTTAAATTGGTGGAAATTGGGCTACTGTTGGCCGAAGGAGGAGAAGGAGAGGAGGAAGACGTCTACAGAGACGGCAGGGAAAGGAGCAGTGTAGGAGAGTGGAGGTTCGGTTTGGTACTTTAAATGTTGGTACTATGACGGGTAAAGGGAGAGAGGTAGCTAATATGATGGAGAGGAGAAAGGTAGATATGTTGTGTGTTCAGGAGACCAAGTGGAAAGGGAGTAAGGCCAAGAACATTGGAGGTGTTTTATCATGGTGTGGATGGAAAGGGAAATGGTATAGGGGTGATTCTGAAGGAAGAGTACAGTAAGAGTGTAGTGGAGGTGAAGAGAGTTTCTGATAGGGTGATGATTGTGAAGGTGGAAGTTGAAGGGATGATGATAAATGTCATCAGTGCCTATGCTCCACAAGTCGGCTGTGAGATGAAGGAGAAGGAACAATTCTGGAGTGGTAGATGGTGTACCTAGGAAAGAACGATTGGTGATTGGGGCAGACTTTAATGGGCATGTAGGTAAAGGGAACAGAGGTGATGAGGAGGTGATGGGTAGGTATGGTTTTAAGGAGAGGAATGTGGAAGGGCAGATGGTGGTAGATTTTGCTAAAAGGATGGAAATGGCAGTGGTGAACACTTATTTTAAGAAAAAGGAGGATCATAGGGTGACGTATAAGAGTGGAGGAAGGTGCACACAGGTGGACTATGTGCTATGCAGGAAATGCAACCTGAAGGAGATTGAAGACTGTAAGGTGTTGGTAGGGGACAGTGTAGCTAGACAGCATCGGATGGTGGTCTGTAGGATGGTTTTGGAGGTGAAGAAGAAGAGGAGGAGAGTGAGGACTGAAATAAGAATAAGATAGTGGAAACTGAAGGAGGAAGAGTGTAGTGTGAGGTTCAGGGAAGAGGTCAGACAGAAGCTCGGTGGTGCTGAAGAGGTGTTGGATGATTGGGCAACTACTGCAGGAGTGATGAGGGAGGCAGCTCGAGAAGTACTTGGTGTGTCATCTGGAAATAGAAAGGAAGACAAGGAGACGTGGTGGAATGAGGAAGTGCAGGAGAGCATAAGGAGAAAGAGGTTGGCAAAACAGAAGTGGAATAGACAGAGTGAAGAGAAAAGTAGGCAGGAGTACAAGGAGATGCGGCAGCAGGTAAAGAGGGATGTGGCGAAAGCCAAGGAAAAGGCATATGAGGAGCTGTATGAGAGGTTAAACACTAAGGAAGGAGAAAAGGATTTATACCGATTGGCCAGGCAGAGGGACCGAGCTGGGAAGGATGTGCTGCAAGTTAGAGCAGTAAAGGATGAAGAGGGAAATGTGTTGACTAGTGAGGAGAGTGTGTTGAGAAGGTGGAGGGAGTATTTTGAGCAGCTGATGAATGAGAAAAATCAGAGAGAGAGGAGGTTGGATGATGTGGAGTTGGTGAAGCAGGATGTAGATAGGATTAGTAAGGAGGAAGTGAGAGCAGCGATTAAGAGGATGAAGAGTGGAAAGTCGGTTGGACCAGATGACATACCGGTAGAAGCTTGGAGATGTTTAGGAGATATGGCAGTGGATTTTTTAACAAGATTGTTTAACAGGATTCTGGAAGGTGAGAGAATGCCTGGGAAATGGAGAAGAACTGGTACTGATCTTTAAGCATAAGGGAGATGTGCAGACCTGCAGTAACTACACGGGAATTAAGTTGATTAGTCACACCATGAAGTTATGGGAAAGAGTAGTGGAAGCCAGGCTGAGAGAAGAGGTGACCATCTGTGAACAACAGTATGGTTTCATGCCGAGGAAGAGCACCACAGATGCCTTATTTGCTTTAAGAATGTTGATGGAGAAGTATAGAGAAGGACAGAAGGAATTGCATTGTGTATTTGTGGATTTAGAGAAAGCGTACGACAGGGTGCCAAGAGAGGAGTTGTGGTATTGTATGAGGAAGTCAGGTGTGTCAGAGAAGTATGTGAGGGTGGTGCAGGACATGTATGAGGACAGTGTGACGGCAGTGAAGTGTGCAGTAGGTACGAGAGACTGGTTCGGGGTGAAGGTTGGATTGCATCAAGGATCGGCCCTGAGCCCTTTCCTGTTTGCAGTGGTGATGGACAGGTTGACGGACGAGATCAGACAGGAGTCTCCCTGGACTATGTTTGCGGATGATATTGTGATTTGTGGTGAGAGTAGTGAGCAGGTTGAGAAGAGCCTGGAGAGGTGGAGATATGCGCTGGAGAGAAGGGGAATGAAAGTCAGTAGGAGTAAGACAGAGTACATGTGTGAGAATGAGAGGGAGGGCAGTGGAGTAATGCGGTTGCAGGGAGAAGAGCTGGAGAAGGTGGAGGAGTTCAGGTACCTGGGGTCAACAGTGCAAAGTAATGGAAATTGTGTGTTAGAAAAGTAAAGAAAAGAGTGCAGGCAGGGTGGAGTGGGTGGAGAAGAGTGACAGGAGTGATTTGTGATAGTAGGGTATCTGCAAAATTGAAAGGAAAAGTTTATAGGACTGTGGTGAGACCTGCGATGTTGTATGGTTTAGAGACAGTGGCATTGAGTAAAAGACAGGAGGTGGAGCTGGAGGTAGCAGAGCTGAAGATGTTGAGGTTTTCGTTGGGAGTGACGAGGATGGACAAGATTAGAAATTAGTTTATTAGAGGGACAGCGCATGTAGGATGTTTTGGTGACAAGGTGAGGGAGGCAAGATTGAGATGGTTTGGACATGTGCAGAGGAGGGACATGAGTTATATTGGTAGAAGAATGCTGAGGATGGAGCCACCAGGTAGGAGGAAAAAAGGAAGGCCAAGGAGGAGGTTCATGGATGTGGTGAGGGAAGACATGCAGGTAGTTGGTGTGAAAGAGGCAGATGTAGAGAACAGGGTGGTATGGAGACGGATGATCCGCTGTGGCGACCCCTAATGGGAGCAAGGAATAATAAGAAGATTAATTGTATTTATTTATCTTTTTTTCCCCCTTTCCCCTAAATATATCTGTATATATTTGTATTTTCATGCACCTGTTCTGTGTATTGTAATGTAAATTGTACTTGTTATCGCCACGTTGTTTGTATATGGCTAATTGCCTAATAAAAATAAAAAATAATAATAAAATAATTAAAAAAAAAGACTATTGTACTTCCTGTATATCTTGAATGACAGGTGTCTGAAGTGTTTAATTCACAAACTATACCACCTTTTCCGGTTTGTCTGAATTGTCGTTGTGTTTTCGGATTTGTTCATTTGTTCCGGATTTGTTATTTTTCTTTTCGGATTTGTTATTTTGTTTTTGCATTTGTTATTTTGTTTTCGGATTTGTTAGTGTTTTCTAATTTGTTAATTTGTTTTCTTATTTAATAATGTGTTTTGCACTTCTCGCCCACCGTATATTGTGTAAGATATTGTGTGACCTGCTATAGAGCTCTGACCTCAACACTATTGAACGTGTGGGATGAAGTGAAACACTGACTGCACCCCAGGTCCCCTCACCCTACATTAGTGCCTTACTTTACTTACACTCTTGTTGCTGAATTAGCACAAATCTCCACAACCACACTCCAAAATCTAGTGGAACATCTTCCCAGAAAATTGGACAATAAGTGTTCACAAAGCACAACCTTTTGTGCATGTTAGTATACCACTGGTGGGTGCTTAGGGCCAGCAAAGCCTTCTCTGCAGGCCTAAACACTTTCAGAAGCACCGACCTACATTTACAACCTAAATTCTAATATTTGTTCCATGAAACTGTATTATTTATTCCTGACAGTCTATTCACTTCATTTTGTAGCGTTTCTCTTAGCTGCACTGCTTCCAGTACGTCTATGTGGATTTTAGATTTTTTGATTTCAGCCTCTATGTGCTGCCATGTTAATTTAATCTGCCCAGGGCCTCCAAAGTCTGTATTGCTGGCCTTTTTACCTTAGTCTTTATTAGCAAAGGAGCTAGCTGGCCCAGAGTAGCGTCCGTCCTCTGATTGGTTAGTCAGAGGGAAACTGTTACAGCCAAGTTTGACTGGCAAAACACGTCTGTAGCGCTCTGCACACATTAATACATCTGAGTTAGACTTACTTACTTAACTGACATACTAAAATCCATTTTCAATAAAAGCTAGACATTGTGAGGAGAAGTCACCAACCCCAAAGCTAGCAAGCTAGCGGTGTAAATTATAAGTATGCATTTCTGGTGAGTAGGTTGTATTTTATTTAAATTTTTATTTATAAAATTTATTTATGGTTTTGTCATGTTATTTGACAAATATTGATTCTGAACTGTTACAGATGATGTAGGTAGCACAGTTCGGGTTGTAGTGTAGAGGTTTGGAGCTTGCTTTAGTTAAATGGTATTTACAATCCATATGCGAAATGCCTTTCTCTCTGTAATGCCACGCAAAAAAATACATTTTTGTAAAGTATTGATTGATTATTATTTTCTTTTTATAAATTTCAGATTATTCCACAGGATTACACTACATGAGGAGTTCTCAATGTCAAGTAGTATGGTGATATACTTTAGATAGATAGATAGATAGATAGATAGATAGATAGATAGATAGATAGATAGATAGATAGATAGATAGATAGATAGATAGATAGATAGATAGATAGATAGATAGATAGAATTTAAGTGAAATCTGTGTGATCCCTGTAAAAAAAATTGAAACTGAACCAGTCAACTATTTTTGGAAAGCTGAACCAATCACTGAAAAGAGCCGAAATGACCATCACTAACTCTGAAGAACTTTTTGTATCCTCATAAATAACAGAACCGGATGTGTTCAAAGTGGAAAATGAAGAGCTTCCTTGTGAGCGATGATATCCATAAACAGCTATTGATGAGGAGGAATGTAAAGGCGAGTATGACTGATGGCTTTTTTCAGTGTTGACCTGCTATAAAATTTACAATTTCAGTTGCACTTGCAGATAAATGGCTCCGGGAGTGTCTCTAGTGGGATATCAATCTCAATTTTAGTAGCCCGGATGCACAAATTGTCACTTTCTGCAGTCTCGGAGAATTGATCTACCCTCTCGGCAACTGTAACACATTTATCAGTGTGTTTTCGATTCGTTCTTCTGTTTGAAACATGGCTCTGATCTTACAGCGAAGGACATGCTCTAGTCAAGTTTCAAAATGAGTTACAGCGGCTGAAAACTATTAATAATTCAAGGATATGTTATGTAAAATAGAGACAAATCCATTCTGTCACTAGCTAGGAAATCCTTGTGTGTCATTTAGAGTTTGATGTTTATCCTTTTTTTCCACAAGTTAATACAATACAACATTTTCATAATATAAGAATCTTTTCTGGATTTCTGGGTGTAAACATTTTTTAATTGATTTCCCTTTTTTTTTTTAATTCACGATATTAGCAACACAAAGCTTAGATAATAGCATGTGGAAACAAGGAAAAGATGAGACTAATGAGCAGAGCACCTGAAGGTTAATGACAACAGGAAGCTATGGCCAAATGAAGAAGGTAGGAAACAGAAATTGTCTGTTTATATAGAGTGCAGGAGGCCATCAGAACAGAGCTACTAGCAAAAAATGGTTGCAAAATGATGCTTTTTAGGTAATTAATGTGGTTTTGGCTTTGTTTGTACTTGGATTTTGGAATCCCTAAAGCTCTAGAGTTAACTCTGTTTAGCCTGGTCAGCAGATATAGAATATATAAATCTTAAACTTTTAAGTTAAGCACTGATATTCTATGACACTGGTTTTATTTCCTTATTTATTTATTTATTTATTTATTTATTTATTTAGCTATGCTAAATGTTTTTTTTAATGTAAATGGAAATTTGTAATTTTTAAGTGTAGGATTTAACAATTTCATTAGAATACATGCAACAGATGGCACATATTCCATATTATCGTTTCTTATATTTTTTATTTAGATCACAATTTAAATTACGCAGAGAAAGAAGAAGCAACTTTTATAAGGTTCATCTTATTTCAATCATTTGTAAGAGTGTCATGACAGAAAAGTTCATATAAAATGTAGGAAAATTTTCCAACTAATCATGAACCTGCAAGACTTGTATCTATCATGTAAACACACTTATAATTAACATACACTACATGGACAGACGTATTTGGATACCTGACCAGCCATATGTGGCTGTTCTCTAAACTGTTCTCACAAATTTTTTTAAACACAAGGTTATAGAGGATATGTTTTTCTTTACTAACATCCTCGAAGTGTTATGGTCAATTCTTACAAAATCAGTTGCTTTGAAGCATTTCTCAAATCATCCTTAATATTTGCAAACCAGTAAGTGCATTCTCAAAATAATTTGTACAAGTAGCACAACACTAGATTTCTTGCAAAGCCTGTGTTTTTTTTCGAAATCCTTAGTGTCAATAAACATGTCATTCTCATCAGAATAACAAGTCCTTTTGTCATTGTTCACAAACAAGGTCGTCAAAATGCTTAGGCATGTTGTCAGTATGATGCTACCCAGTTTAAGTATTTCCTGATATAAACTACAGTTTGGATTACAATGATTGAAAATGCACTAGGCTGAATTTATTCTGTATGATATATATGAATTTTAGCAGCACAAATGTATTTATTTGATTGTATATTTGATTTATACTGATTGCATGAGACCCGACAGAATTCACACTTTTACTGTACTGTACTAGTGTTCATTCGTTTCTTAGTGGTTCATTAATTTTTTTAAATTGCAATTCTGTGTTTTGCTCTGTCTGTATATGCTGTCTGTATATATAATTCACCTTCTTCAAATTCACTAAATCCTTCATCTAACTAATTTTTCCTTCTCCTTCACCTCACAACCCACTTGTGGAGCATAGGCACTAATGACATTCGTCATCATCCCTTCAACTTCCAGCTTCACGTTAATCACCCTTTCAGAAACTCTCTTCACCTCCACTACACTCTTACTGTACTCTTCCTTCAGAATCACCCCTATACCATTTCTCTTTCCACACCATAATAGAACAGTTTAAACACACCGCCAATGTTCCTGGCCTTACTCTCTTTCCACTTGGTCTCCTGAACACACACCATATCTACCTTTCTCCTCTCCATCATATCAGCTACCTCTTCCAGTCATAGTACCAAGATTTATAGCATATAACATATACCAACCCTAACCTTCACTTTCCTCCACTTCTCCTTTCCCTGCCATCTCTGCAGACGTCTTTCTCCTCTCCTTCTCCTCCTTTTGGCCAACAGTATCCAAATTTCCACCGGTATGCTGTTGGCTAACGATACCTGTGGCGGTTGTTGGTAACCCGGGCCTCGATTGATCAGGTATAAATTTCTGATTCGTGATCCGCATGTTTGATTCGGCATGTTTTTATGTTGGATGTCCTTCCTAATGCAACTCTCTCCATTTATCCGGGCTTGGGACCGACACTAAGAGCGCACTGTCTTGTGCAACGCTAATAGCTGGGTTTGTTTTAAACTTTATAATGAAATAATAATTATAATTAAACAAATGAAAAAGATTTTATTTTTTGATAGTAAAAGTTTGTTTTATTTTTCTATCATAATATCAGCAGAAATGACTTGTACAGGTCTCTCGATATAAAGGAAGGCTGTTGCTTATTTTCCGTTATCATTTCATCAGTCCAGTCTGAGATCTCTGTGCGGCTCCACCTCCAACTAATGATTGAATCTGAGGACAAATTGTTAGTGGAAAAACTTCAGAGAAGTTTTAGATGGATCTTCATCATCCTGGATGGAGCTTGAGAGTCTGTGTAGACAGTGCAGACAGACAACACAAGACAGTGTAGGATAGATACACAAAACACAAAATAGTGCCCACCAGTAACCCTGACGTATATAATATGTTATAAAATACAATGTGCAAAAGAACTGTATACAAGAGTGTATTTGTAAACATAAACACAAATTTGTGCAAAAACAGCAAGAGCAGCAGTCGAGATCTAAACAGTATCAGTATCTAAACAGAATAACATATTTAAATATGAATGTAAATATGAAATGAATTGAGTTGAGTAATGAGTGTGTGTTGAGTTCAGGTTGTACAATTTAGTAACAGTTGTGACAGTTTATACAGTTGTGTGTGTGTGTGTGTGTGTGTGTGTGTGTGTGTGTGTGTGTGTGTGTGTGTGTGTGTGTTTGTAAAGTTCAGTTCTGTGTGTTTGCTTCAGAACCTCTTTTCTGATGGCAGGAGAGTGAAGAGTGTGTGTGTGGGGTTGCTGTGTGTGGGGTTGCTGATGCAGCGTGTAGTGTAAATGTTCATGATAGAGGGGAGAGAGACTGTCTCCAGTTTACGTATGTAACCATGGTTTCCTGAGGGAACGAGACGCTGCATCAGCAACGCTTTAGGAACGCTTCTGCATTGTCCATGCCTTTAATCAATGGCACAGGTCACAACCTCCATAAGCTCCTCAACTTCTGACTCCCAGAGAGCACCCCTTCCTCCTCAGAGGAAGAGAGGCGGAGCTAAATGCTCTCGTTGCAAAGGGAAGAAATCATCAAAAGGTGTGCTTCTTAAGCTTGCAAACAAGTGTTGGACCAGGCAGGTGAGGCAGGAGAAAGGGACAAGCCCTTCACTCCATTTGCTTTAACAGCTTTCTGGTCATGACATTACCCCACCGGTGACGTCGCACTTTCCATTTGACGGATTACACATGTAATTCAGAGCATGAACAAGGCAGGCGCGTTCCCAAAGCATTGTTGATGAAGCTTGAGTTCATGGAAGGGAATCCAATGACTTTTAGCTGTCCTCTCTATTCTTTTGTAGGGTCCTGCAATCCAAGACGGCGCAGTTTCCAAAACAGGCACTGATGCATCTGCTCAGGATGCTCTCGATGGTCCCTCTGTAAAACATGGTTAGGATAGGGGAGGGAGATGGGCTTTTTTCAGCTTTCTCAGGAAGTAGAGGTACAGCTGGGCTTCCTTGGTGATCGAGCTGGTGTTGAATTACCAGTTGAAGTTCTTTGCCAGATGTACACCAAGGAGTTTGGTGCTCTTGACGATCTTCCACGAAGGATCCATCGATGATCAGTGGAGAATGGCTGCTCTTTGTTTTGCTAAAGTCAACAACCATCTCTTTGGTTTTTGGTTTGTTTTATTTATACAAAAGGTTGTAGGACAATTTATTTAAAAGTTAAATTAGTGGGTTTTTCTTTTTTTTTTTGGTATGTTGAACCTGAATTTGTAATGGACAAACTTTTAGGAAAAAAAGGTATTTTCTATGGTTCATTGGTTAATTAAGGGTTTGTGGCCTTTAGAAAAAGCAAAGGATTGAGCAAAGGATTTGTCCTTGAATTTGTGCATCTGGATTTTTTTAATGAATGTTTTCACAGGGAGCCTCAAGCCCACGCACACCAAATGACCCACTATCTTCACACAACTAACAACAGGGTGCTGAACGGACACTGCCACTTCAGCATTACTGATTTGGAAAGATGGTAAGCACATAACAGAGTGCCGGAGCAGAAGAATAAAGCACTGCTGGCAGCACCATGTCACAAAAGGAGAATTAGTGTAAAAGGGCAGCAGAGTGAGCAGTCGCTGTTACCCCACTATTTTATGCTGTTGCAAGAACTAGCAAAGACAGGGCATCAGTGAAGCTCACCTCCAAGAGCTTTCCTTTTTTCTGCATTTCAGCTGACCAGTTTTTCCAGCAAACACACACACACACACACACACACACACACACACACACACACACACACACACACACACACACACACACTGACCCGCCACCTTTCCACTTCCTGCTTCTACTAAACACAATAAAGCTCCCTGTGTTTTACCGATCCTGTGTCTAATGTGTACACATGTTTTGCCCAGTGCAACAGCAAGCTGCTATAGTGTGTAACTCATGGACATTACTCCTTTATAGAACAGTAAAACATTTAATTAGCAAACGAGCATCCCAGCCAAGATTTCTTCCACTATGTTGGAATTTCTTTCCAAAATCCAGAATGAGTCCCTAATGGTCTTATGAAGAACTTCTTTTGTCTATCATAGAAGAGCATAAAATACAAGACATGAGTTTTTGTACACATTGGCAGTTCATATCCACTTAATAATAAAATAAATAATTAAGAGTTTGTAGCATTCAAAGGGTGATTTTACATAAGAGCATTTCTAATTGGAAAATACTTTTGTTGAAAGGTGCTGATTTTTTTCTACTTATTGAATATTAACCAACATTTTTCCTTTGTCTGAAAATTTCCTGAATTTGTTCCCCAAAATACAAACCTTTACATTTATTGTATCTATAAGGGCTCTTTAAGTGTTAAATGAAAAAGGTGTATAGCTGATTGTCTAGCTAGACATTTTAATAGTGTACTTTTATTATTATTAATGCTATTACTACTAGATCATTGTTGTCCATGTTTCTGGTGAATATTTAAGGTGTTTTGGAACCTTTTCTGGTTGAGTAATTAGTATTGATAATAACAATATAGTTCAGCTGTTTGAAATGTAGATTTATAAAAGCTATTATTATAAGAACTGATAGTAGCAGCTTTACTCTATATATTGCAATCCAAATTCAGCCTGGACTCAGTACCTTGTAAAATGAAAAACATGAATAATGCTGGAGCTGGGCTTCACAGCATCTGAGTGTTCTTGAAATTCATGGATTGAAGGTGCATTAGCATGGTGGAAATGAAACCCAGGAGATTTGGGCTCAACTTTCGCAAAGTGCTCTCTGTATGAGATGCATTGAGTACGAATCTGTGAGAGCGGCATATCTGCAGACCCCACAGAGAACCCCTCATTTTGTATTTTTTTTTTTCTGGAGAGCAGCTCTGTGCTTATTATATACACTGATTAAATCAGAAACCAAATAAAGGTCTTTGTTGCTCCAGGAAGAAACATTTCCTCTATCAGGAAAAAATTGGTTCTGTCTCTTAAAGAGTCGCCTGGTTACTATAGTGATGGTGGTCTTCAAAGTTGCTCACTGTGCTTATGTAAGATTTTTTTAAGGCTGTGTATTTTTTTTCCACCACATTTTCAATTATTCCTCTTTGTAACATATTTGAATCAAATGCAAACCCTTTATTAATATTTGTCTCAGACATTCCTGAATTAAGTCCAACATATAAGCGAGAAATGTTTCTGATTTTCAGAATCAGGTAACAAATGTACTTAGATTGTTCTGCTGTGTTAAGTGCACACAGCTGAGGTTGCGTTTTTTTTGCCAGTAGAAGAGTCTGGTCTGAGACTCTGATCTGAGATTTTTATAGTGTCTATTTATTTAAAGGCATTTATTAGCTAGCAACGATCCCAGCTTACAACAAAAGAACACACTTTCCTAGCCAAATTGGGCAAAAAAATTAAAAATATTTATATTGAAATTACCTTATGAACCAAATATGCCATAAGTGAGCCTAGGACAATGCCATCTTTAAATTCCGGAGTAAGAACTGAAGCTTTGAGAATGGATTTGGACTGTCGTTAATGTCAACAGTCTGATACACTGACTCAGGTCTACAGTTTGCTTCTGATTACCCAGATGAGGATAGGTTTCCCCTTGAGTCTGGTTCCTCTCAAGGTTTCTTCCTTATGCCATCTCAGGGAATTTTTCCTTGCCACAGTCGCCACCGGCTTGCTCACCAGGGACAAACTTACTCACATAAAGAACATCTTATTCATTTTTATCACTACATTATCTCTGTAAAGCTGCTTTGAGACAATGTTCACTATTAAAAGCCCTATACAAATAAAAATGAATTAAATTGAATCTTTCTCTTTTTCTGGCTAACACTAAGATCAGTTTATAGGAATTCTAGTTTGAAATAAAATTAGAGTATGCTTAAGGTGGTGCAGGATCTTGGCAAGCTTCATAGTAACCCAGACGATTGAGGTGTAGGTTATCTTCCAAGATATGAAGCTCAGCCTTTGCTCCACAGTTCAGTTTTTCAGCATTCAAAAATGTGTTTAGAGAGAAAAAACGAAGGTCTCGTCCTCTGCCTCTTTATTTTAGCACGCCGTGTTTTCTCTAATCCCTCTAGGACACTTTTTTTTCAGGCATGGATATTCACATCAGGTCGACTTTGTACATTTCTTTTCCACTGCCCAAGGCAAGCCACTGGCAACACTTCACAGGAAATCAACAATCAGGATGAATTTTCTGCCTAATTATTTGATGTGAGGCAGCGAGGGGACGAACAGGCGAATGTGGCCGCCTCTGTTGTGAGAAGGGATATGTTCACCTCGAACGTTGAGATGTTGTGTTACTTTCGACATTATAATTTTCTGAACATTGACTTCTTTTGAGTGTGTTATACCGATTGAATTGGAAACACGCTTTTCTTAATTTCTTGTTTTTCTGAAATCCCTCCAGCATGCCAAGTCGTGCAGAAAAAAGGTGCAAAGATAAGCTAGCTAGACCCGGCTTGTTATTATTGGTGGTATTTTAACAACTGCCTTTGGCCTTGTTAGAAAAATATCAGTAACATATTTGAACTGGGTTTTAAGACGGATGGAGGCTGGGATGGAAAAATAAGTGGCATTCCACCAAGGCCTCACATGATCTACTTTGTCCTTGATGTCACTATAATTGCCTTCTGCAAAGCAAATAGCATCCCGTCCCCTTTAAAACAACTTCCTTAAAATTCCACACTGTCTTTAGAGCAGTGTTTCTTGTTAGGGTGAAAAAGGTAAATACATTTTTTGTAAAGAAATTGGAGACACAAGGCTACCGGACAAGTCCCAATGTAATGAAAGTAGGCTTTACACTGTACACAAAAATCAGACATGATTTTCTTTGAAAATAGTTGAGATTGATGGTTTCAGAGATAACATTCTTAGGTTATTACGAAACTGTGAAATGTCTGATTAAAATGTCAGAGTGGGAGCGCTGATATGATGCTCACCTACAATTCAGCAATTAGAGGAGGGAACCATTACAGATAGGCTAGCAGTGATAAAGACACATTAACAAAAATGGTGTGCTGTCAGGTTTAGCAAGGCCTTCTCTGCTGACAGAATCACTGACTTATATTGGAATATATTTTTGTTTATAAATATGTTTTAAACTATTCCCAATAGTCTATCCTTTTCATTTCATAACATTTCTCTTAGGTGCGCTATTGCAAGGAGTGTGTATATGGTGTATATCTATCTAATCAAATTTCTCACAAACTGCATCTAAGGCAAACTGCACAAGTTTAAATATTATTGGGTGGAAAATATAAAAATGCACGGGGTAATTTCATGAAGTTAATACTGATGCAGCTGATAGAGATGCTACAGAGGTGATGCAGCTGTGGCTGCAGTAAAAGGAGGCTTGTTGAATTGTGTTAATTGGATTTCTTGCTTTAGTAATGCCATTCATTCTCACTGCATGAGATACCTGTCTGTGACGCACCTTATTAATAATATTGGTGGTTTCAATAGCCTTGGCACCAAAATGATGGTATTAAGAGGATAATTGATTCAGGTAGAACACCACTGAAGGCCACTGATTAACGCAATATGCTAATCGAGAAAAAATCTTTTTATCACCTCAAATTTATGAGTTGCTTGGTCTGATTTCCCCGATCTCACTGATTGATGACATAAACGGTCTTTAAGGAAAGATCTACTCCTATCTTATAATATTGTAAAACAAGTATTTTGTTATTTTTTTGTGTTTCCACATTTAGCACAAGAGAACACACTTTATCTCTGATGAGTTGTAAAGGTTTATGT
The DNA here is from genome assembly GCA_039877035.1 of Silurus lanzhouensis. Lineage (NCBI taxonomy): Eukaryota > Metazoa > Chordata > Actinopteri > Siluriformes > Siluridae > Silurus > Silurus lanzhouensis. The sequence goes on along the minus strand of JBCEWE010000578.1, from coordinate 2,060,787 downwards.
GATAAAGAGGTGATAGAACCAGGCTTAGAATAAATGATGACTAAGCGAGTGTGTGTTCCAGTTAACTGAGCAACAGAAAAATATCCACGTAGTCTTAGGGGAAGAGATGGGTGAGGCGCATCAATCAACTCTCTAAGGGCATATTTCTTTTCTCCATTGCTTTTAGAGTGAATCTCCCAAACCACACAGAGCACCAAAGTGGTGTCATAGTGCACTGTACAAGGTATTACTCAGGTTATTTAACATTTAGCGTGAGAATTAAGGTTAAGTTGAATTCTGGTTGTTCAGGAGGTGTTGATTAATATTATATAAAAAACCCTGACATTAGTGCAGCTGCTGGTTTCTATCAATGATCTTGTTCTTGTTCTTGTACGTTATCATTTCTACAAAAAGAGCATATTCAGAGAGACTTTAATGCAGCATTTATAGATGGAGTCTCCAGTGTCAGGGCTTTGTAACAGTCAGGGTTGAACATATCACTTAGTTTTTTACAACTTTAGAACAAAGGATTTTTTTTGGCCTCTTTTTGGTTTCTCTGTAACATGACAAGCTGCAATTTAAAATATTATTAACTTTAAGAAAAGCTGTAAATGGAACGAGTATTTTTTATTTGCAATGACAAAAGGAATTAACTGTTTTTGTGAGAGCTGTATGACATTAAATGTAATAAGAAATAAATAAATAATGTGATGAAGTGATATACATTGTAATCAGTAGCAATTACTGTATTAGTAAAGTAATGAAACTTGGAGATGCGTTTTAATAAGAAAATATATAATATTTGGGTTATGAAAGGATCACACCCGTCTGTCTTTTTATTAATCTCTTAGAGCAGCATGGCCTTGAGTGTTTTATTCCTTATTTGGTGCTGTGTAAGGATAGTTTAGTATTTGCATTTGTATTAATATTAGTTAGAAAATGGGGTAAAGCTGTGTGGGTCTGTTCAAGCAGTGTCAAAATTCTGTGTGAAACTAAAGCGCAAAATGAAGCAATTATAAAGATCCAATATCCAGTATCTAATAATTTTTTTAAAGACACTACAGAACTAAAAGCTTTTATATTGCAAACTGTATCTGCAAAGTTCATGGTGAGAAATCACAGGTGCAGAACATTTTTGTATGAAACAGAAAACTTTGTCTCGCGACTGTGCAGCATCTTACTTTGCAAAAAAAGAACCCTCAGGCATCAATACAAATCTAATGTGTCATACATGTGCAAGACCTCTGAAATACACGGCAGGAGGCATGAAGGCATGAGCACAAAACATTTCGTTGCAAAGCATTTCATCTTTCAAATTATTCTGTTCATTTACTTTTTCACGCAATGCTGTGCATGCCATACAAATGTAAAAAGTCGAAAAAAAAAAAAATCTAAGCATCTAAGACTAAGAAAAATAAAGAGATAGACAGGAAAAGAGAAAAAGAAAAGAGAGAGGGCGAGACGGTGAGAGGTGAGAATACTGATGAGTTTGTTTGGAGCCCAGCTGTGTGTTTTCTCTCCACTCTTGAAATCCATTAGAAATCAGCTGAAGGGGGTCAGAGTTCCGCTTCAGCCTCAATAGACGGGCAGCGTGGGGCGATGGCGTCCACCTCCAGCTCATTTTCTCCCCCTCTGAGCCACTGCAAGGCAATCACACACACACACACACACACACACACACACACACACACACACACACACACAAGCACACACACACACACCCACACACACTTGCACAAGAAGTCAGGATTGCACCACACAGGTGACTTTTCGCTTTTCTTGTGCTGATACTGATACTTGCATGTCTTTATGCTAGCAAGTTGCTCATATTGCTTACAAATTTTTCTAGTGTGTACTGTTTAGTAGATGAGCAAAACTAGCTAAACGTACAAGTGACGTAGACATACAAGACAAACCAACAATAATTACCAACAATAAAGTCTCCATAAAGTACATGTTTAATTAATGATCTATCATATGTGACCGGACATGGTGAAACTATGGTAAAATGTTCTTGTATTTTCTTCCAGTACGTAAATGTGAACTCTTTGCAGGTAGTAACTGAAATTCCTAACCCCTGGACATCTGAGGGATTTGTCAGTTTTCCCGCATCATAATAATTTGCACAGAATTGAGAAAGTCTGTTGATTCAGTTGGGAAAAAAAATTACTCAGTCATGCATGTATGTAGAAATTAAGAATCATTTGCCACTATGTCATTAGTAGTGTAAACACAGGGTAAAACACAGGCATGTCATTACATTTACATTTCTGCCATTTTTACGTGTTCACTTATCTGGAGCAACCTATAGAAATGCTTTAAAGTCAAAGTCAGAAGTGGAAGCTCTTTGGGTTAAATGTTGGCCTTCTTATCAGAAGGTTATGAGTTTAAATCCCATGGTACATGCACTTAAACAAGGCCTTTAACCCTTAGGGCCTGTGTGAATAAAATCATTGTAAGCTCTTCTGTATAAGGGCATTTGCCAAGTGCTGTAAATGTTAATCAATAAATTCACCAATCAAGCATAACTATATGACCACCTGACTGTCGAGCATTAACAGCCTTAACTTCTTCAGCAATTTTAGCTACAGGAGCTACAGGCTCTGTTGGATCAGATTACACAGGCTAGCCTTTGCTTCATACGTGCACCAATGAACCTTGGCCGCCCGTGACCCTGTCACCGGTTTACCACTGTTCCTTCCTTGGGCCACTTTTGAAAGATACGGACCGGTTTTGGAGATACTCTGACTCAGGCGTCTAGCCATAACAATTTGTGAAAATTGCGCACTTGCACTTTAGGGACAAAATGTTCGCTTGCTGCCCACTATATACCACTCACTAACAAATGCCATGAGGAGTAGATAATCAGTGTTATTCACTCACCAGTCATAATCTTGTAATGTCATAATGTTATGCCTGATTGGTGTACATCTTTATACTAGTTCACTAGGTCGTGGACTAAGAATACTATCAGTTTAAAGCCCTGTTGTGGATGTAGGATAATAAAAAAAAAAATGCACAAAATATAATTTATATACCTTGGGAAGATGTGGGTCTTTAGATGTCATTTGAAGACTGTCAGAGATAAGAGATCTAGACCACCACTTAGGTGTCAGAACACAAAAAAACAACTTGATGCAGATCTTATTTGCACTTTGAGAGATGTGCGGGCAGTTGATTTTTGCTTGAGGATCGAAGAAAGGGTGCATCATTCCATTTTTCATAACCCAAGTTTTTACCCTGATGCAGGAGCTACAGGAGGCCAGTGGAATGTGTGCAATGGGACGGTGCTGGTGTTTTTAGGAGGGTTGATACCAAGTCAAATAGCTGGCATTGTATATATCTTGTTTAGGAAAAATATCTAAAATATAAAAAATAGTCATTTTTTAATAAAATAAATGCTGCAATTGTTGACAAACTGCTGCAATATAAAAATGAATAATTTTTCTATAAGGGGGTGTCAGTTTATCCTTTATTCCTTACCTTAGTATTAGTTTGTCCATACATTATTGGAGTTACATTGGTTTTATGTAGTATACTCTCTGAAAATGTCTTTATTAACTGGAAACTGAATTATAACACCTTACATTATGTGTTCATGTGCTATGGTTTGAACCAATTGCCAAATGTTTTCCAGCAAATGAAATACATTTTAGCTTCATGTAGATTTTAGAATAAGATCATTAAATGGATTTTTAAATATTCAGCTACACCAGAGTCAAATGTATTAGTAATAAATTAAAAATTCCTGATGGTGCTCTCAGACATTTGCACCTGACTGTAGATGAAAACACCAGGTGTGCGACCGATATGGGAAGCAATGTCTGTTTAGCAGAATCCCAATGAGGCGTTAGAACTGGTGGGTGCTTTAATCTCTTGCAGATTGTGATCCCCCATTGAGTGAAAAGATCGAGGTGCACTGGGGGAGCCGGGGGGGGGGGGGGGGGGGGGTAGTAAGTGAAACTTGGTTGCCCCCAACTGGGGAAATCAGCAGCAGCATCACTATGTAGAGAGGCATTTAGGGGACATCGCAGACAAAATCGACACACCTGTGTGCAAAACCCAGAGGGCCAAGCAGCTCCTGACAGAACATCAGCTCATGGGTCACAGGAAGTGTCAGCAATGTGACAGGTAGTCGGGGAAAACATGTGCTCCTTTAAAGGCTGGGATGCACAAGGTGAGACTTAAGCACACTTCAGAAAGAGTTGCAAAGTGACTCTGAGTGCTTATGGGTATAAAAACTGCTATTAGTATGCGATGGTGTGTTTGGCCACTTCAGCAGCTATAGCTAAGAGACTCTAGCAGGGAACTTATACATTAACACTGAAACGTTAACTCACAAACTTTTTTCTTGGGGTTATTTATCTGGCAGTTTTATGTATTACATATATATTTTTTTACTGCAGTGCAATAAGTGTGCATTCATTTCCTATAACAGCAGCTCTGACAGTACTTCCAGCTGTACCATAAATATTAATATGCAATCATACTTTATATAAGCATTTATAAATTTATGGAGTCCTAACCATTAGGCCCTCATTTGCTTTTTAAATGGCCCATTTTAGATATATTCCCCCAGTTGCTGTTATTATAAGCTCTAGTTTTTTGGGAAAGCTTTTCTCTAGATTTTGGAGCATATCTTTGAATCTGTGTTCATTTATCTTCTAAAGCATTGGTGAGTTCATGCATTGATTTTGGCATTTAAAGGAGGCTCGACTTCTTTTTACCCCAAAGTTGTTCACTAGAGTTAAGGTCAGGACTCTGGTTAGGACACTCAAGTTCTGTGACTACAACACACCATGTCTTCATGGAGCTTGTTTTGTAATGGGGCAATGCTGGAACAGGCATGGGACTCTTAGCACCAGTCAGTGAAAACTGTAACACTTCATCATACAAATATATTCTATACAATTTTGTGGTAATAATTTGGGGAAAAATTACCAATATGGGTGACCATCCCACCCATACCTTTCTAAGAGTGTATAATTGTAAATGTATGTCTAACTATATATATATATATATATATATATATATAGATAAACAGATTAAAAAAACACTGCTGTGTACAATAATTATTGTTATTATTATTTATGTAAAATTCTCGACGCATCTCTATTGTCAGTGTACTGTATACTGTAATATTGGGCACATATATATCTGAAATGCAAATTCACATCAATTTTTATATTTAAAAAAATTAAAAAGGCAGAGTAACGATATACATCTAGTCAGCTACAAATTCTCAGCTAATAAACTCACTGGATTAAATATAAGATCATATGTGAAATCAAGAGAAAACCACATTGAAGTAGACTGTTAAGATCCCTTTTCTAATGTTACTCAAGAATAAGCATGAAAGTAAATAGGAAAACAAGCTACATGCACTTTTAATCAACCGAGTGAAATGCCAGGCCTCTACTTGAATGCTAGGAAATTATTTGCACTGCTGTGCTCCTCATATTAATTTCTGTTTGTATATTGCTTTATTGTATATTTTACTGTATAATTGCATGTCTTATTTAGGCAAAACTGATTGTTTAATTAGACACACATACAAGCAAATACATATTCGCCTGCTGAGAATTCAACACTTCACAAACCCTTCTGTATGGGAAAATTCTTACGCTTTCTTTGAGACATTCTTCTTTCTTCTATTTTGTTTTTGGTTCCTTTATACTATTCTAGCTGCAAAGGAAGAATAACTGTTTATAGCTGTTATAACAGGAACTAACATGTTTTACTAAAATTAAATGTAATTAAAAAAATGTTAAATAAATTAGTTGATAACCTCAACTACAATGAATAGGCATAGTGGATTCTTTTTTGTGTCTGGTTCCTCTCAATGTTGTTTTCTCATACTATCGTAAGGAGTTTTTTCTTGCTACTGTTGCTCATTAAAATTAAACTTATAATAAGAAGGCTTATAAATCTTGGTATAAAACTATTAAACATGGAATAAAAGATGTAGAATACATTTAGAATATAAAGCATGTAAACATGCTACAGATAAGAAGGACATTTCTGGGGGGGGGCTCAAACTCTTCTTTACAATAAAAATATACAGTATAACATTTAATTCATGATTCTGTGCAGAATAAACAAGGAAAATTAGAGGATTGTGTTTAAGTCTGAACGAGAGCAGTTCATTCTGTGTTAGTGATCATTTCTCTGCGTGCCAGTTTATCGATGGCGGTGCAGCATCAGCAGGTCGGGGAAATCATTTCCTCCTCATTTGCACTCGTTTTAAAGGTGACTTCATCATTAGGGGGCTGAAAAACGGCGTGCCCCTCGGCAGCGAATGATTAGCACTAAATGAATCCCAAAAGGTTCAGCCAGCCAAGCGGCACAAAAAGCAGAGAGAAGTGACAGGGCCGAGACGCCACCAGATATATTTATTTATATATTATTGCTTTAATACGCCATCATTTCCTGCTTCACTGATCTATCACTAAACAACAGCTGCGGTGTCGCGGGAGGAACAAGGAGTGGCGCTGGGGAGGAGAAATAAATAAATAAATAACATTAAGTGGAAAAAAAAAGAGGCTCAGAAGAGGTCACCTGTGATGGCAAGAGAGATAGACAGAGAAAGAGATGCATGATGGGAAACTAGGCAGGCATGACTGTTGATTCCATGCTTTCAATGTTAGTAATCTGTAACATGCCCATACAGTGCCATGCATAAGTGTTTACCCCCTCTTATCCTTTGTCGCCTTACAGCAGGGGTGTCAAACTAAGGCCCCTAAGGTGTAATTATATTTGGCCCGTGAGATCATATCAAATGTGTATTAGAGCTGACCCGCCAGTATATAGCGCATACACCACTAATACTACAAATCCCAGAATGCTTTGTTAGTGCGTTGGTACGTCAGTCGAGACCGCTGAAAAAAAGCGTACTCTGGCAACTTTGAAGCCCAGGAATGCAGATTTGAACTGCTCAGTAATCCGTTTGTGGTTGATGTACAAAGCACAACAACCAACCTCCAAATGAACTGATTGAACTCCAGTGTAGAGACATGCTCAAGTCAATGTGGGTGCTGCACAGTTTCCATGTTTCCTCCCCGACACACACTGCCCCAACTCCGTGCCCAAGCTGCTCAAATGCTCTCTACGTTCGGCAGCATATATATGTGAGCAACTGTTCTCTTTGATGAAGATGAACAAAGCACCACTCAGAAGTCTCACTGATGAACACCTTCACTCAATCCTGAGGATTTCCTCAGCTCAGAGCCTAAACCCAGACATGATGCACTTGTATCTAAGAAGAGATTCCAGGTATCTGGTTTCATCCAATGTGCATCAGAGTAAATCAGAGTAGCAAACTGAGCTTGAATGAATGTTGTCTTTATGCACTTTTTCTACTTCAAGGCATGAACTGTTCTTCTTCTTCTTTCGGCTGCTCCCATTAGGGGTCGCCACAGCGGATCATCCGTCTCCATACCACCCTGTCCTCTACATCTGCCTCTTTTACACCAACTACCTGCATGTCTTCCCTCACCACATCCATGAACCTCCTTCTTGGCCTTCCTCTTTTCCTCCTACCTGGTGGCTCCATCCTCAGCATTCTTCTACCAATATAATTCATGTCCCTCCTCTGCACATGTCCAAACCATCTCAATCTCGCCTCCCTCACCTTGTCACCAAAACATCCTACATGCGCTGTCCCTCTAATAAACTCATTTCTAATCTTATCCATCCTCGTCACTCCCAACGAAAACCTCAACATCTTCAGCTCTGCTACCTCCAGCTCCACCTCCTGTCTTTTACTCAATGCCACTGTCTCTAAACCATACAACATCGCAGGTCTCACCACAGTCCTATAAACTTTTCCTTTCAATTTTGCAGATACCCTACTATCACAAATCACTCCTGTCACTCTTCTCCACCCACTCCACCCTGCCTGCACTCTTTTCTTCACTTCTCTAACACACTCTTTATTACTTTGCACTGTTGACCCCAGGTACCTGAATTCCTCCACCTTCTGAAGCTCTTCTCCCTGCAACCACACCACTCCACTGCCCTCCCTCTCATTCACACACATGTATTCTGTCTTACTCCTACTGAGTTTCATTCCCCTTCTCTCCAGCGCATATCTCCACCTCTCCAGGCTCTTCTCAACCTGCTCCCTACTCTTACAACAAATCACAATATCATCCGCAAACATCATAGTCCAGGGATACTCCTGTCTGACCTCGTCCGTCAACCTGTCCATCACCACTGCAAACAGGAAAGGGCTCAGGGCCGATCCTTGATGCAGTCCAACCTTCACTCTAAACCAGTCTGTCGTACCTAATGCACACTTCACTGCCGTCACACTGTCCTCATACATGTCCTGCACCACCCTCACATACTTCTCTGACACACCTGACTTCCTCATACAATACCACAACTCCTCTCTTGGCACCCTGTCGTACGCTTTCTCTAAATCCACAAATACACAATGCAATTCCTTCTGTCCTTCTCTATACTTCTCCATCAACATTCTCAAAGCAAATAAGGCATCTGTGGTGCTCTTCCTCGGCATGAAACCATACTGTTGCTCACAGATGGTCACCTCTTCTCTCAGCCTGGCTTCCACTACTCTTTCCCATAACTTCATGGTGTGACTGATCAACTTAATACCCCTGTAGTTACTGCAGGTCTGCACATCTCCTTTATGCTTAAAGATCGGTACCAGCACACTTCTTCTCCATTCCTCAGGCATCTTCTCACCTTCCAAAATCCTGTTAAACAATCTGGTCAAAAACTCCACTGCCATCTCTCCTAAACATCTCCACGCTTTTACCGGTATGTCATCTGGTCCAACCGACTTTCCACTCTTCATCCTCTTAATCGCTGCTCTCACTTCCTCCTTACTAATCCTTACATCCTGCTTCACCAACTCCACATCATCCAACCTTCTCTCTCTCTGATTTTCCTCATTCATCAGCTGCTCAAAATACTCCCTCCACCTTCTCAGCACACTCTCCTCACTAGTCAACACATTTCCCTCTCCATCCTTTACTGCTCTAACTTGCAGTACATCCTTTCCAGCTCGGTCCCTCTGCCTGGCCAATCGGTACAAATCCTTTTCTCCTTCCTTAGTGTCCAACCTCTCATACAGCTACTCATATGCCTTTTCCTTGGCTTTTGCCACATCCCTCTTAACCTGCTGCCGCATCTCCTTGTACTCCTGCCTACTTTTCTCATCACTCTGTCTATCCCACTTCTGTTTTGCCAACCTCTTTCTCCTTATGCTCTCCTGCACTTCCTCATTCCACCACCACGTCTCCTTGTCTTCCTTTCTATTTCCAGATGTCACACCAAGTACTTTTCTAGCTGCCTCCCTCATCACTCCTGCAGTAGTTGCCCAATCATCCAACACCTCCTTAACACCACTGAGCCTCTCTCTGACCTCTTCCCTGAACCTCACACTACACTGTTCCTCCTTCAGTTTCCACCATCTTATTCTTCTTTCAGTCCTCACTCTCCTCCTCTTCTTCTTCGCCTCCAAAACCATCCTACAGACCACCATCCTATGCTGTCTAGCTACACTGTCCCCTGCCAACACCTTACAGTCGCCAATCTCCTTCAGGTTGCATCTCCTGCATAGCACATAGTCCACCTGTGTGCACCTTCCTCCACTCTTATACGTCACCCTATGATCCTCCTTCTTCTTAAAATAAGTGTTCACCACTGCCATTTCCATCCTTTTAGCAAAATCTACCACCATCTGCCCTTCCACATTCCTCTCCTTAAAACCATACCTACCCATCACCTCCTCATCACCTCTGTTTCCTTCACCTACATGCCCATTAAAGTCCGCCCCAATCACCAACCGTTCTTTCCTAGGTACACCATCTACCACTTCATCTAATTCACTCCAGAATCTTTCCTTCTCCTCCATCTCACAGCCAACTTGTGGAGCATAGGCACTGATGACATTTATCATCATCCCTTCAACTTCCACCTTCACGATCATCACCCTATCAGAAACTCTCTTCATCTCCACTACACTCTTACTGTACTCTTCCTTCAGAATCACCCCTACACCATTTCTCTTTCCATCCACACCATGATAAAACAGTTTAAATCCACCTCCAATGTTCCTGGCCTTACTCCCTTTCCACTTGGTCTCCTGAACACACAGCATGTCTACCTTTTTCCTCTCCATCATATCAGCTACTTCTCTCCCTTTACCTGTCATAGTACCAACATTTAAAGTACCAACCCTAACCTTCACTCTCCTACACTGCTCCTTTCCCTGCCGTCTCTGTAGACGTCTTCCTCCTCTCCTTTTCCTCCTTCGGCCAACAGTAGCCCAATTTCCACCGGTACCTTGTCGGCTAACGATACCTGTGGCGGTCCTTGTTAACCCGGGCCTCGACCGATCCGGTATGAAATTCTCATTTGTGATCCGCATATTTGATTTGGCACATGTTTTACGCTGGATGCCCTTCCTAACGCAACCCTCCCCATTTACCCGGGCTTGGGACTGGCACTAAGAATGCACTGGCTTGTGCCTCCCTAATGGCTGGGTTCAAGGCATGAACTGTTAATAGTTGAAAAATTGCCTTTGAAGGGAATTATTATTATTTTTGATTTTGTTGTCGGCCTGTGAAAAAAGATTTACAAAAAAAAAAAAAAGGAATTCAAAAGTCTACAGATAGAGAGAGACATAATAAGAAATGAATACCACTGATGTGTGTTTTATTTCAAATTTAATTTCTCATATGTTTAAATTATTAAGCTTTGGTGGTTCCAGATTCAGTGTTTACACAAAACTAAAGTTTGTTTCCATATGAAAAGGTTTAACATTACATATCTGGAGAGAAGGGAAAACATGCACAATTGCAGTCAATCTTTCAATAAATATTGAGTTTGGCCCATGACTTCGTCCCAGTTTTTAATTTTGACTCACTGTGAATTTGAGTTTGACACCCCTGCCTTACAGTATGGACCCTAACTGCCATTTGTCCCTGATGAGCAAGCCGGTGGCGACTGTGGCAAAGAAACCTTGAGAGGAACCAGACTCAAGAGGGAACCCATTCTCATCTTGGTTGCACCGAATGTCGATTTATTACAGACAAATGATGTTGCAGTGTGCACTGATGGTGATCTACGGTGGCCGAGAAGTGCAAAACACATTAACAACTCTGAAAACAAATTAACAAATGCAAAAACAACACAACAAATTCAAAAACAAATTAACAAATTTAAAAACAAAACACCAAATCCGTAAACAAATGAACAAATCCGAAAACACAATGACAAAATTCAGACAAACCGGAAAAGGTAGGTATAGTTGGTGAATGGAAACTTACCTATCATTGGACGAGACACCTGTCATTCACCTGTATATCTTAAATGACAGGTGTCTCGTCCAATGATCGGTAAGTTTCCATTCACAAACTATACCTACCTTTTCCGGTTTGTCTAAATTGTTGCACGAAACACATTTACAAATCCGAAAACACAACGACAATTCAAACGACAACCAGAAAAGGTAGGTCTAGTTTGTGAATGGAAACTTACGATCATTGGACGAGACACCTGTCATTCAAAATATACAGAAAGTACAACAGTCTCTTTTCTTTTTTTCTTTGTTTTTATTAAGTAATTAACCATATACAAACAAGATGGCAATAACAAGTACAATTTACATTACAATACACAGAACAGGTGCATAAAAATACAAATATATACACATATATGTACGAGAAAGAGGGAAAAAAATGATACAATTTATAATAATAATAATAATAATAATAATAATAATAATAATAATAATAATAATAAAATTAATGTAAAAAAAAAAAAGTTAAAAAATAAATAAACAGGGCTATGGTTTATTCTGTAAATCATATTTTTCTATAAAGGACAAAAAATTCATTGCATTTTTCTTTTTAATCACTTTTGGGGCTTTGTGAAAGAAATAAACTCATTATAAAATGCAAACAAAACAAACAAATGCAAACAAACTAGACCTACCTTTTCCAGTTGTCGTTTGCATTGTCGTTGTTTTTTTGAATTTGTTAATGTGTTTCGTGCAACGATTCAGACAAACCGGAAAAGGTAGGTATAGTTTGTGAATGGAAACTTACAGATCATTGGACGAGACACCTGTCATTCAAGATATACAGGTGAATGACAGGTGTCTCGTCCAATGATCGGTAAGTTTCCATTCACCAACTATACCTACCTTTTCCGGTTTGTCTGAATTTTGTCGTTGTGTTTTCGGATTTGTTAATGTGTTTTTGGATTTGTTAATTTGTTTTCGGATTTGTTGTTTTGTTTTTTGAATTTGTTCATTTGTTTTTGGATTTGTTAATGTGTTTTGTACTTCTCAGCCACCGTAGTGATCAGATGCAAACTGTAGTCCTGAGTCAGTGTAGCAGACTGTTGACATTAACTACCATCCAAAGCCATCCTTAACACTCCTGTTCTTACTACATAATTTCATGGATCCCCAGGGCATTAATGAGAAACCATCCCCAGCTGTACAGAGTGGCCTCCAATCAAAGAGAACACCATCCAGAGGCAGAACAGGACGAAAGTGGGCAGATCCAACGAGAGGAGAGGGGCATAAATGTTCATTGTTAAAAGCGCTATACAAATAAAAATGAAAAAAAAAAAAAAAATTAATAAATGAATAAACAGTGGTCACTGGAACCTTTGGAGAATATTCAACTTGACTTGAGAGAGACAGAAAGAGAGAGAGAGAAAATGTGGACTGACAATTTTAGTCCACTTATTCAAATGAAGGAGCAGTTTAGAGTTACCAATGCACTATTTCTGGGAGGTTGAAGGAAACCAGAGAACCTAAGATAACCCCAGATAGACAGGACGAGAACCAATGAAACTCTATTCAATCAGCACATACATTAGTAACCCAGAAGCTGTAAGAAAGCAACACTACTGCCTCACGTTAAATACGAACGGTGGACTGTAGTGTTACATTTTTATTGATATCAACACTGATCTCCCTCCTCTTCGCATAAGCATTCACTGACATACAGTATTCATAGACAGAGTGAATGCATCCCAGCATGTCTCTGTTTCCAAGAGAAACAACCTCATTAAAGTGGTAAATCCTCGTCTACTCTGGCATTGTTTCCTCTTTCGGGAGAGTTTGAATTCAAACAGCAGTGATTCATCTTCTGGTAATTTCTCAATCTATGTGCAGTAATAAGTTGAAATGGATTTGAGGCATCGTTAAAGCCTGAAAATAATGAGAAAGGTGAAATGTGTAGGAATGTGAGCAACGCTGTGTTGGCAGTGATTTCGGAAATGCAGGTGAGATTTGGAGAACTGAGAAAACTGAGCCGGCTGAAGAAAAATGAGAGGAAACCTCATCACTGTCTTTCTCACACACTTGAGATGTCTAGATTTTGTTCCCCACACTGTTGCAGAGCTTGCATGGTTTACAACATGACAGATTCACTGTGTGTGTGTGTGTGTGTGTGTGTGTGTGTGTGTGTGTGTGTGTGTGTGTGTGTGTGTGTATTTGGTGTGTGTGAGAGAGAGAGAGAGAGAGAGAGAGAGAGAGAGAGAGAGAGAGAGAGAGAGAGATAGAATGAGATAGTAACACTTTCAGAAGTTATTTAAAAACAGTCCTAAATGATATTTATTTCTAGATTGTATGTGTATGTGATTTATGAACTCTGTTGATTTGGCTGATGGGCTTGTAAATGAATGTTTTAAATTATTATATAACATAATTGACATTATATTCCATGCTTTTTTATCATGGTGACTTTCTGATATAGTATATATATATATATATGAAGAAGGAGGAGGAGAATAAAACAAAATGGATTTGGTTGCTGATGTATTTTTAATATAATCTTTAAAAAATACTTGAAACACACTTCAAATTAGTTTTTATTTAATTAACTTTTTTATTTAATTCATTTCATTTACTCTTATGTTCTTAATATAATGTTGTAATTTGGTCGAAATGTGAAAAAAAGCTAAAAAAAAAGATTAAATTTTTATTAGAACAGTAAAACAGAACCTTTTTGCACAATAAGGCAAGATAAGGCTCAGTGGATTTCCTGGGCTAATACATCCTGCGATAAAGACGTGAAGTTTCCTGCCGCCTAAACACCAGAACATCATTTAGTGAGTCTGTTTAAGACAGCGGGAAGTTCACTTTCGTTCCGGAGCAGCTGGTAATCAGTGGGTGTCGCCGTCCTGCCGTTGCTCCTCAACACACTCAACAACTGTTAAAGCGCTTTGTTTCCACCTACGTCTGAATAAAAGTGGCAAAAATCTGCGTATCCCAGCAGCCTTAACTCTATCAGAAAGACATTTGTGGTGGAGGAATGTAAAATCACAGCATAATAAACACTATAAATGCTCTAATTCTCGCCAACTACATTTATCCAGGTGAGAATTTGTTAAATCATTTTGTTGGAATGTAATCTAACAATCTAATCTAACAAATTATAGTATTTCAATTAAATAAAGAAGAGCATGGCCTTAATATGTGTGTCACAAATCTAAGGACAGAATGATCAAAAATGAATAAAAGTTAGTGATACATTTATGCATATTATCCAAGCAGTGTCTTCTGTGACTTTACTCCACAGTGTGTTATGTGGAAGTTTAAGTTATTTTAGAAATATCTCCCTGTGGTTTAAACCCCCTGTGGTTCTCACTGCTGGATCCTGTAACCAGACTGAGCAACTCATTATTCACCAGATGTACCTGCTACATGCCACTTTGGCAGCTCCATCCAATGAAATACAATTCAAAAACACATTTAAATACCACTTGACATCTTAAAATGTAAAATTATATAACATATATATATTCTTTATTGCTAGATGTTGAACATAAAGAAGAATGTGCCATGCGCATTTACATTTATGGCATCTGGCAAACAATCTAATCAAGAGCAATGGCTATATGAGTGGTAGGATTTGAACTCTTGACCTTTTGAGCAGAAGACCAAAATCAGACAGAGCCAAAGTGTTTAGTATGTAAAGCAAACACAGACAGACAGGGTAATACAAAGAGCAGACAATGAAGTATGTAAAGCAGACGCAGTGCAGTACATAGAGCAGACATAAAAATACAGTGCAGTATGTAGAGCCGTCAGAAGGACATTAGTGTGTAGAGCAGACAGACAGTTCTGTACAGGCGGACAATTCAGTATGTGCAGCAGCCAGACAGACAGTGTTATATGTAGAGCAGATGGACACAGACTGACAGCACAGTACATAGAGCAGACACAGACGGACAATGTGACTTGTAGAGCAGACAATGAAAGCATTGAGCAGTCAGATGGACAGTGCAGTATATAGACCAGACATAGACAGACAGTGCATTACTTAGAGCAAACAGTCAAATATAGCACTGAGTGAGAAAGACACAGTGTATATGTAAATAAAAAGGATACATTAGAATCAAAATTATAAATGTTATTATAAATATAAACACAGATGTATTGAATAGAAGTTTAAGTGATGCTTTAGCTGTAATGTATGGCAAAGTGTAAATCACATGAGCATCTGTTACTCATTAGTCACAGAGAGCTGGATTATGAGATCAAGAGAGGAGCAGTGTGCCACAGTGAGATGAGACGAGTTTAAACACAATAAAACACAACATTCTCGGCTTAATGGAGACGCTAATTACAGCTATAAAATCACTGGCTTATAATGTGGCAGATAAAAATGGTATCCGCCATAATCAACTCTGCAATATATAATAAATAACTCACTCTATAGAAGCTTTTAGAAGAAAGCATTTGTTTTGATTGAATATAACCAGAGACAAATAAAAAAAAATTATACATGAATAGGGGAAGACATACATTAAATCAAAAATGCTGCAAGTAGCATTTTGGGGACCCAAAACCTGTAAACTGCACATTTATAGATGTGATGCAACTGTTGCCTAAAAAATTATAGCAAAGACGACAAAAAAATCTAAGCAAAGGGATTCAAGAGTTTGTAGTTTCACTCATGATGTACATGTTTTGATCATGAACAGCAGTGGAAATTCTCTGACAGTAGGTAGAAAGGTCTAGATGAACAAATAGGCATCAAAGTGTCAAGATGTCAGGCAAATGTGGGGATAATTGGATGAAGTATGAAAATGGAAAAACTTTAATGGCACCTCAGATAGCTGCCACGGTGGGTAGCTCAATATTATTTAATACTTTTATTCAGTTAGTGTGCTTTTTTTTTAACCAGATTCACCAGTGACAAAGATGAACAGAACTTACTTAATCATGGTTTGCCAGTGTTTGAGGATTCAGATGTTTCCTAGTTGCATGCATCTTAGTTGGAGACACAGCAGCATTCTATAAATTTAAAACAAAAATGCAACCAAGGAAATATGCAGTGTGTGTGTGTGTGTGTGTGTGTGTGTGTGTGTGTGTGTGTGTGTGTGTGTGTGTGTGTGTGTGTGTGTGTGTGTTTGTGTATGTGCATCCAAAAAGTGACACTGAAAACTGTGGCTGAATAAAGTCAGGTTTGGGATGCCACTAACAGGTATTCAGCTGGTGACTCTCGGCTTGTTTTTCAAACAATGTGTGAACTTCTCACCTGCACAAATAATGGCTTTTCTAACATCACTGATCTGTGTTTCAGAGGACTCTTTTATCATCATTATGGGAGAATTTAACAAACCAGATTCAGGTGTTTTTGAAACTGCAACCACAGACCTGGATGAGCTCATAGATACTGTTGCATCATATATCAGCTTTTGTGTGGATAAGTGCATACCTACAAGGGCATTTTTAGAATTTTACAATAACAAACAATGGGTTACAGGAGTCTCAGACAGCTACATCAAGCCGAAAAATATACTAAACCTTGTACAATCATACTGTGAACACACTGATACGAGTGCTAAAAGAAGCTGCTCTGAAAACAGATACCTCACCAACACAAGGCACCTTACTGCATTAAAGTTATTTTCCTCTCCTACTATTTAGTCATAATTTATGGTCTGTGAAGAGGAGGTGTGCCAGGCCTATAATATGATTCAAGTACCTGTCTAAAAGTCTGTGTTAATCAGTTGACACTGGCACTATTTTCTTGCAGATCTTCACCAGATCACTGAAACACTGTGTGATGAACCCTCCTGCTTTAAACATGCCACTATCATTCCAATCCCCTAAAACTCCACGCAGAACTTAATGACTTAATACCATGCCAGATTCTCTTACATATGTGCAAATGAATTGATCACCAGAAGTTAAACTTCTTGAACAACTAATGAGAAAACTCCCATCTGAGACCCTCACCATAAGAACTGATGATCCTCAGGTATGCATTCTATATATTGCGCTTCATTTTGTACACTAATGACTGCACAGTTAAGGAACCCTTTGCAACATCTGCAACTGTGACGAATCTGCATACAGGCCAGAGGTTTTACATCTGGTTGTCTGGTGCAGTCACAAGAATCTTGTAGACATTGAAGATGACCAGACTCAATGATGTCAGAGTAACACTGCATCAGCAGTTGCTGTGGTGGGTTGAATTTCCTCAGCTTGTAAAAAAAAAACAATCTCTGCTAAACTCACTTCACAATGAAGTTTAGGTTCCTGTGCTTTACCATCTCTTAGAACCTGAGTTGTGAATCCACTCATTGACTTCATTGTGAAGTGAGCTTAACAGAGATTGTTTTTCTTCACCCGATGAGGAAGTTCAACCCACCACAGCATCTGTTGATGCAGTATTACTGAGCCATCATTGAGTCTGTTTTGTGCACTTCCGCTACTGTCTGGTTTGGTTCAGCTACAAATTCAGATATTAAAAAGCTCAACAGTTCAGACTGCTGAGAAGAATATTGGTGCTACATTGCCAACTCTCCATTAACTATACATCACCAAAGTGAGGAACCAAGCATCAAAAATCATCATGGACCTCAAACACCTCGCCTATCACCTTTTTGATTTACTACCCTCTGGCTGGAGCTATTGAGCACTGAGCAGCAGAACATCAAGTTATCGGAACATTTCTTTCCGTCCACCTAACCTCATACACACTGATGTGAATAGTACCACTGTAAACACATCGTGTGCAATATACATGAACTCTCAGGTGCATTATATAAACACACATTTATTTTTTATTACACTGACTACACTGACACATTTGCTATATATTGTATACAGACTTGCACATATCTGAATATAAAATTAGTATATTCTGCATATGTCTTTCTGACAGTATCTTGTGTATAAAACTTTTCCCCCTTATTATTATTTGTATTCTGTCACCAGAAGCCCCTGTCACCATGAGAAATTCTTTGTGTGTGAGCACACATCACTTTAAAAACCCATTTGATGTAAAAACATTTTTTTTTTGCGTTTTATTGCAAATTTTGACCAGTAGCTGATGCTGGATAAAGAAATGTGTGGCTATGCAATGCTTCCAACTTTGTAGAAACAGTTTGTTGCACAAAGCATGCTCCATAAAGACAAGTTTGAATGAGTTTGCTGTGGAAGAACTTGAGTGGCCCACACAGAGCCCTGACCTCTACCCCGTAAAACACTTTTAGGATGAACTGGAATACAAATTAAGAGCCAGGACTTCTTGAAGCTTGTCAAACATCAATGCCTGAGATGTGTGGGCAAAAAAATCACATAAAAACACAATGAATGCAAGATGTTTTGCAAAGCCTTCCTAAAAAAAAACTCTAAGCTGTCACAGCTAAACCAGAGGGACTAACTTTATATTATTTTTTATGTATTTAGAATGTAATGTCAGTCAATGCAATCTCATAAACCCATTTCTTATTTACAGTAGAATATATGAAACATATTAAATGTTTAAACTGAGAAAATGTATTTATTTTAATGTAATTTTGAATTTGCTGGCCATAACACATCTAAAAGTTGGGACAGGGCTATGCTTCCCACTGTGTAGCATCCCCTCTTCTTTTAACATTTGACCATATACAGAGGAAACCAGTTGCTGGAGTTTTGCTAAAGGAATGTTGTCCTATTCATGTTTGATACAGGATTCTATCTACTTATCAGTCCTAGGTCTTTTTTGTCATATTTTTCATTTTATGATGCACCAAATATTTTCAACTGGTGAAAGGTCTAAACTGCAGGCAGGCCAGTTTAGCACCTGGCAGGCCAGTTTGTCTACTACAAATGGTTAGCCATGCTGTTTCAAATTTAGCAAAGCCTTTCCTGAAAGAATTGCCACTCCATAGACATTAATGCATCTCCATAACATCAGATATGCAGGGTTTTTTATTTGCCCTGGCATCCATGGTTCTAAAAATAATTTGAAATTTAAATTTGTCTGACCACAAAACAGTTTTGCCGCTGTCCACTTTTAACTAAACTTTGGCCCAGAAGATAATGGTATTTCTGAATCATGTCCACATATGGCTTCTTCTTTGCGTGATAGAGCTGTAACCTGCATTTGTGATTGGCATTGTAAACTGTGTTCACAGACAGTGATTACTAGATGTGTTCCTGAGCCTATGTAGTGATTTTAATTACAGAATCATACTTGCTTTTAATGCAGTGCTGCCTGAGGGGCCAAGGATCACAGGCATTCAATATTGATTTTTGCACTTGTCTCTTGAAGAGATTTCTTCAGTTTCTTGGAATCGTTTCATGCTATTATGCACTGTAGATAATATTCAAGAGTAGATATTCAAAAACTTATTATTAATCATCATTATTCTGAAATTGTTCCATAATTTGTAGAGTTTTTCGCAGATTGGTGATCCTCTGCCTATCTTTGCTTGCTCTGTCTCATACTTTTTATACCTAGTCATTTTACCGACCTGTTGCCAATTAACCTGATGAGTTGCAAAATGTTCCTTTAGCTGTTTTTTTAGTACCACTTTCTTTACCAGCCTTTTGTTGCCCTCATTTCAACTTCTGTGAGACGTGTTGAAGCAATCAAATTCAAAATTATTATAATTTTTTTCATTTAATTTTTTACATCTACTTAGTTCAAACATTTTACATGTTCTCTATGTTTATTAGGAATAAAATATGGGTTTGTAAGGACTTCAAATTTTTGCATTCTTTGTATATATATATATATATATATATATATATATATATATATATATATATATATATATAGTACAGACCAAAAGTTTGGACACACCTTCTCATTCAAAAAGTTTTCACATTGAAGGCATCAAAACTATGAATTAACACATGTGGAATTATATATGGAATTATATACATATCAAAAAAGTATGAAACAACTGAAAAATGTCATATTCTAGGTTCTTCAAAGTAGCCACCTTTTGCTTTGATTACTGCTTTGCACACTCTTGGCATTCCCTTGATGAGCTTCAAGAGGTAGTCACCTGAAATGGTCTTCCAACAGTCTTGAAGGAGTTCCCCGAGAGATGCTTGGCACTTGTTGGCCCTTTTGCCTTCACTCTGCGGTCCAGCTCACCCCTAAACCATCTCGATTGGGTTCAGGTCCGGTGTGTCCAAGGTGTGTACTGTATATATATATATATATATATATATATATATATATATATATATATATATATATATATATATATATATATATATATTAATGTGAAAAAGTCTTGGCTGAAGAAAAACAAAGCTGAAGACTTTGAAGTGGCCAAGTCAAAGTCCTGACCTGAATCCTACTGAGATGCTGTGGCATGACCTTAAAAAGGCGGTTCATGTTTGAAAACCCTCCAATGTGGCTGAATTACAACAATTCTGCATAGATGAGTGGAACAAAAATCCTCCACAGCGCTGTAACAGACTCATTGCAAGTTATTGCAAACGCTTGATTGCAGTTATTGCTGCTAAGGGTGGCCCAACCAGTTATTAGTTTTAGGGGGCAAACAATTTTTCACACAGAGCCATGTAGTTTTGAATTTTGTTTTCTCTCAATAATAAAAGAATAAAAAGAAATTCTAAGCCTTCACTGCACATACATACTACACAAAGGTGCTAATATTAATAGATAGCACTGGATTCTTTATTGATTGATTCACTGATGGATATATTTATTTATTCTAAGCTAACTGTTTATTAAATTTGCATTGTTCTGCTTACTTATTCAATAAGTCCATAAATATAGATGACTTTAGAGCAACAGGACACATACTGCGTCTGGACATATACATTTTGCAAATAATAATAATAAGGTGCAGCAATTAGATTGTAGCCGTTAGCATTATTATAGCTCTGCAGCACACATACTTTTGCATATACACTACAGCTCACATTCTGCTACATTTTTGAGCTTGCATCTGTAAAATGACTCGGTTTAAAGAAAACGTTTCCTTATAGTGGGGTCTCCATGGATCAAGCTTTTTTGTCCAGCACATGGCCCAACTTGTAAACTCTATTTTATGTTGTTGTTTTTTTTACTATTAAAAAACAAGTTTTGCAATGTGTCAAGGAGTATTATCCTACTGGAAGAAGCCAGAACAAAAGAACATAAAATAAATCAGTCACTTATTTCCATTACTCCATGGTCCAGTAATGATGATCATTTAATGAGTATAGGAGGTTTCAAGAGTAGACAGGTGTCAGCATGGGTACTCTGATTGTTCTGAAGCCACACAGCTTTATACACAGACAACTCTGTGATATACTATGACCTTTTATCAGCCACAGGTTGATACCTACCACTGTATACAGAAACACGTCACAATGCCTGCCATTTTAGAGTTGTTCTGACCCACTCATCTAACTTTCACAAGCTGGCCCTTATCAAAGTCATCTACATCTTTATGATTTTATTTATTTTTTTAATAAATTTTGAGAGCTGGTTGTTCAGTGATGCCTTATATATCCCACCCTTTGCCAGGTGCCATTGAAATAAGATCATTAATGTTATTGCATTTGTCTGTAGTTTTAACATTAAAAATAAAAAAAGTAAATATTTAGTAATCTATTTAGTCAAATTATATCGTTCAATCGAACAAATGTTACCATGTTCTTTCTTTCTTTCTTTCTTTCTTTCTTTCTTTCTTTCTTTCTTTCTTTCTTTCTTTCAAAATTGGCCAAGCTGCCATTCTTGGGCTCTTGAGCAAGGCCCTCAATTCTCTGTCCTCCGGGGGCATTCCTTCCTTTCTTTCTTCCTTCCTTTCTTTATTTCTTTTTTTCTTTTAGCTAAATTTTATATATATATATATATATATATATATATATATATATATATATATATATATATATATATATTTTTTTTTTTTTTTTTTAGTTTTTTTTTTTATTTACGTGTATTAATTTTCCCAAAATCCTATTTAATCAACACATTGATGTCAGCTTCAACTCCTGATTTGGATCTAGCAAAATCTCACCAGTCTGCATTTGTTAAAAAAACTCACCTCCATGTATTCAAGGTTGCTGATGAACACTATTCATTGTCATGAACAATGATTTTTCAAAAGAGAAAAATCTCAGCTTATAAATGTTACTTTCTCTTGTTGTGAGGCGTTTCAGTATCGATCAACATGTCAGGCGTTAAATCTGTTTCCTTTAAGTAATCCGCCTAAATTTTACATGATGAAGGAAGGAAAAAAATTATATGCAGCCCTGTGAATTATTAATTGCTGCTGTGATTTATGGCTCAGCCGAGCACTGTTAGTCTTGGGGACTTTAATATTTCAGAACTTATTTGATTTCCGCCATCGTCTGATAAATGCGTCATTAAGATGGCGTTGAATGATTAATAGATAGTGAATATATGTTTCTGTCTCTCCCCTTTTTTTCCTCGTTATGACACGACATGTACCGTTGAGGCAGCATTTAATCTTACTCCATATGCATATTAATAACAGGACTGATACCTGCATTGGAGGAAAAGTCCGCCTGTGTGTAAAACATCTCGCCTGGTTCTGATTCACTGCTCAGTGACACTTTTCTTCAGAGATACAAGCTGCTTTGATGAATTATTTCAGAGCGGATATCTCACCATTCACTCTGGATCAGTCATTAAAGTCCAGGAAGATGTAACACACCGCAAGACATCACAGACAAGAAAAGTAGATCAAAGTATGCCGAAAGGACAATATCTAAGTACACTAATATAACTATACAAAAATAGGAAGCAACACTATAATTTATAAATAGATAGCTCTTACTAGGAAAGTAAATAATGCATCCTATATCACAGCGCTGGACTCTGATTGATCGGGGTTTGTTGACTCATTTGCTTGGTAACATATTATACATCTCATATTAAAAATGCTTATTCAGTGCTACTTCCTTGGTGGATGTTACCCATTACATGCTTTTTGTATGTTATTATGCCAACCAGATGCAATGAAACAATTATGGAGAAGTTTCCAAAGTCTGATGTAAAGACAGATGCTAAAATGTATGTGATGTAATTTGTTTCATAGAAGATTCATCATACTTAAGATGAATACATTTATGAAAAATAAAAATGTATTTTACTAATAATTTATAATCATTGACAAAATGCTGTGGTATAAAATCAATTAACCACTTTAATAAATAAAAAATAAATAAATAAATAAATAAATAAATAAATAAATAAATAAAAACTGGAGGTAAAGATTAAAGACAAGAAGCATGTGTTCAAAAAAGTGACCTCTCTATTTACTAAAAATACCAAAGAGCATTATGGGTAAATAATTTGGACAATGATATTATTGAGAGCAATGCATTATTATTATTATTATTATTATTATTATTATTATTATTATTATTATTATTATTATTATTATTATTATTTTGTATGAATATGGAGGATTTTTATTTAAATTTCTTTTGCAAGATGGAAAAAATAACTATTTTTTAATACAGTGACTGTTGTCAAGGTTCTGAGAGAAATCTGTTCAACCATTCTTATTATGTCCATTTTATTCCTCTCTCTCTATCTGTCTCTTTCTCTGTCAACATGCACATACACACACACACACACACACACACACACACACACACACACACACACACACACACACACACACACACACACACACATTCAGACAGCCACACAAACTAAGATAAAATTCAGAGCTTCCAAATGCTCAAACTGCAATTCAAACCAGACTTATTAGAATGTGAAATCCTTTGTCCTCTTTGAAAAATATCTCTATTATTTCATTTTTCAATTTTTTTCCCCTGAAGACAAGAAGTTTCCCGGATGCAAACTTTTATTTTTCTCATATTTACAGTCATATTTCGTGATTCCTTCGAGGCGAGGATCCATTATGAGCTTCATTTTCAATTCTGGAGCTGCCAAATGGAGTAATGTGGCCATTTTCAAGGTCATGTCCGTCGCTTTATCTCTTTATTCTGCCACCCAGATACTGGGCGACAGAAACGCCGAATAACGACAATTTGGCTCCGAGGTTTCAAAAGTTTCACTGCATGCACTGATGCAAAAGTTATTCTCTAACACCCCCCTTCCATTTCTCTCATCTCTTCCTCCTTTTTATTTTTTCTTCTTCTTCTTCTTCTTCTTCTCTATCCTCCAAGCGAGTAGAATGATAGATAGCGACGGTGGAGAGGTTTTTTTTTAATTCCTCAGGGAAACTCTGTTGGGGAGCGAATTTTCTCAGCAGGGCGTCGGTCCATTTCTCCCACAGAGCCCGAGTCTATTACAACTCTGTTACACTAAAACGCTCACCATTTTTATTCCACTCTCATTACCTTACGGGAATCACTAACCCCCCTCCCTTCATCCCTCTCTCTCTCTCTCTCTCTCTCTCTCTCTCTCTCTCTCTCTCTCACTCTCTCTCTCTCTCTGTCTGTTTGTACGGAAATGATAATCCTCACTCACCTGAGAGATCAAAGAATAACCTTTAGCCACGTGAGCAAGGATTTATTTTCTCACTTTGAAGCATCAGCGGTATTTTATGGGGAGTTTAGTCACATTGCCGGCACAAAGCATCGTGTCGAGTGTGGATTTTACCAACAAGAAGTGTTCGAACATTCGGAATATGTGCATTTCTTAATTGTTACAGCTGAGACTCTTGTTTTTTAGTTATGTATTATTCAGAGATTTGAGTCTGTCTCAGATTCATATCCTTAGGCTGGGCCACAAGGTCAGGGACTAAGAGTTGGAGTGTGAAAAGAAAGACAAGGTAATTATTTTAAACTGATTAACAAACTGCATAAAGAGTTTGGTCTTTAGTCTCTTTTTGAAGACAGCAAGATGTTTGAAGACTGACTCGCAGGTCTGATCCTTAATGCAGGTTTTGCTTGTATCCTGAGATTTAGGGTCAAGTCGTGTCGAGGCTAGGAGAGAGAAAGAGAGAGAAAGAGAGAGAGAGAGAGAGAGAGAGGGAGAGAGAGAGAGAGAGAGAGAGAGAGAGAGAGAGGACAGAAAGCACTGTGATAAGTGCTTTAGGGTTTTACCCTCTGGGAAATTCTTAAAGTTTCCATGTAGAACACAATGTTCCCTTATCAAGGACTGGTGAAAAAACTCCAATTAGAACCTGATTTGGAAGCCAAGAATCTTTCATGTATCCAATAAACCCTGGAGGAACCCATTTGTCTGAAAGTGTATGTTTCTACCATGTACATATCTCTAATTTATTCAGGACATCTCTTCTTATCTGTTCATCCTTTTAGTTTATTCATAACCCAGTATGGCTTTAAGAACTCAGGCACACACACACACACACACACACACACACACACACACACACACACACACACACACACACACACACCACACACACTTAGAGGACACAGTGGGAGAGGTTGAGAGTGTGTCTTCTGCCATATTGCGGTGAGATAAATGTGCTTTGTTTCGATTACAGTACGACCCTGAAGATAGAAACAGGGGATTATGAAGAGAGGAAACACACACACACACACACACACACACACACACACACACACACACACACACACACACATTTTATCAGCCTTGTACTTTATCTGGACATTTCAGCGCAGCACTGGAACAAAATCCTCCTGCAGAAAGATGACTACTGACTATACATTTTCCTGATACCACACTTTAACATACACAGACACACAATTATTGGTATGTTCAAGATAGGGCATAACCAAGAAGAGGGACCCAAGCAAAAAAAAAAGATAAATAAGTAAAAATACATGAAATGCCATGGACAGATCACAATAAGTTTATTAAAAAAATTATATTATTAATTCATCATAAAACATTTTTTTTTATAATGCATGAATAGAGAGATATTAGCAGAACTTAATTTCAACCATAATTCTATTTCATATTTGTTTTATCCTGAAGAACATTTATTGGTTTAAGTATGGACCTAGACTAAGCTTTTGCTGCATTTACAGGACAACAATTTTATTTATAATTGTAATAATATTTACATATACTGTATGGAGGAGGACATAGTGTCCATCATCAGTTTTCTAGAACTTTATTGTGAAGAAATGTGGACAGGCAAGCAGCTGATGGAATTGTAGAGATGCAAGATCTGCCCTTGGGTCTCCTCCGTTCTCTACTGTAGGATCGATACCTGTCAGAGTATGAGAGCATATGAGTGTGTGTGTGTGTGTGTGTGTGTGTGTGTGTGTGTGTGTGTGTAAGAGAGAGAGAGAGAGAGAGAGAGAGAGAGAGAGAGAGAGAGAGAGAGAGAGAAAGAAAGAAAGAGAGAGAGAGAGAGAGAGAGAGAGAGAGAGAGAGAGAGAGAGAGAGAGAGAGAGAGAGAGAGAGAGAGAGTGTTTTCCCTCTTGAGTGAAGGCATAAGGGACGTTTCCCCATTACAGAGTCACAGTGAACAGACCGCGAGTCTTATTGATCCATACAGCTAGATTTCACAGAGAGAGAAGAGACGAAGAAACAGAGAAGGTAGGAGACTAAAGAGAAAGAAAAGACAAAGTGAATAAGAAAAAGAATAGCAAAAAAAAAAGAAAATGGTGAGAGACAAATAGAACATGGAGAAAGAAGACAAAAAATAATGAATAATTGACAGTAAATGACTGATAAAACCGAAGTTTTGTTCAAGACAAGAAAAATATGGAAATAAAAATACACCTCCTTCAATATGTCTAATGTACAGAGACCACACCTCCCTAACTATATCTAATACACAGAGACCACACCTCCTTCACTGTATCTAGTGCACAGAGACCACACCTCCTTCACTATATCTAATGCACATAGACCACCCCTCCTGTGCAGGCTCTGGTCAGGGAACATAGAAAGTTTCTGAGGTGTGCTTTCGGGGCTGAAGCTTACCAATACTGGGTTTCTATTTCATCTTGCCCCCTCACCCCGCAACTTCAGGAAGTATGGATGCTGAGACTTTGGGGCATACGCATGCTAAATTATATCGACAATTGGTTGATACTGGTTTAATCAGAGCAGCTGGCACTCCGGCATTGAAATGTCATTCTTGCCCACATGAAGAAGCTGGGGTTAAGGCTGAAAGCCAAAAAGAGTGTACTTTCTCCATTATTGAAAATTACCTATCTAGGCATAGTATGGGATTCGACCATTATGTGGGCACAGTTGTCCCCCGCTCGTGTCGAATCCATTCGTACGACTGTCAAGACATTTAGATAAGGCCAGTCATTCACTGTGAAGCAGTTTTAAAAACTTCTTGGTCCAAAGGGTGGCAGCCTCCAATGTGTTTTCGCTTGGCTTTCTGCACATTTGACCCCTCCAGTGGTGGCTCAGAGGTTCTCTCGGAGGGGCAATCCACTCTGTATGGTCACATGGTGAGCCGTCATCTATTTGATGTGTGGAGAGATCCTGGGTTTCTGTTTCAAGGCGCCGTGCTGGGAGTTCCTAGTTGTCGCATAATGCTTACAACAGATGCGTCCCTCATGGGCTGGGAAACGAACGCTCTGCACAAGGTCTCTGGGAAAGGCTCCATCAGACATGGCATATCATTTGCCTAGCATGCTGGCCGTGTTTCAAGCATTGAAGCATTCCTTTCCAGACCTCAAGGGCCACCATGTGTTGATCCATACGGGCAACACATTGGTGGTTTCTTACATCAACCACCAGGGGGATCTGCGATTTCACCTCCTGTACAAGCAGGCACATCAGATCCTCTTGTGGGCCCAGGAGAAGCTGCTCTCCCTAAGGGCAGCGTATATCTCACTCTCAAGACAAGGGCAGAGGCCTAGGGAATAGCGTCTCCACAATGAAGAGGTGGTGCAAATTTGGGGGAGATCTTACAGAGCACAGGTGGACCTGGTTGCGATTCAAGAGACTGTTCCTCTGGTTCTTTATTTCACCCCAGCCCCTCTAGGGTTAGATGCGTTGGTATGCCTTTCTCCCTGTCGTGCTGCTCCTTCTGGAGTTCTGGAGAAAGTTTGCTGAGACAGAGTCTGTCTCCTTCTGGTGGCCACATGGTGATCACCTGGTAGCCCTTCTCGAACACCCTCCGTGGTAATTTCCTCTCAGGAGGGACCTTCTCTCTTAGGCAGAGTGCACAGTATGTCACCACCATGCAGAGCTGTGGAAGCTGTGGCTGTGGCCCCTGAGGGCCCCCTGATCTCTCCACTGAGGTGGTAGAGACCATCCTTGAATCCACAGCTTCCTTCACAAGGAAATTCTGCACCACAAGGTTGTGCCTATTCACGGTTTAGTGTAAACACCACCACTTAAACCCAGTTTAGTGCCCGGTCGGCTTAGAACTTAGTTCTGAATGATTCTGTAATGAGGTTATAGTTGCAGAAACTTTTATAAAAACATAAGATAACATCGATAAAAATATTTGTTTATAATTGAATTCTGGCCTATATGGCTTGAGTTTGATCCACACATATGCGACATGTCAATCTGATTGGAACCATTACTTCAGATTAACAAGATCGGTCCTTTTCCACACAAACACACACACACACACACACACACACACACACACACACACACACACACACACACACACACACACACACACACATCTGAGCATTCACAGTCTTTTATAGCAGTGTGTGTGTATATGTGTGTGTGTGTGTGTGTGTGTGTGTATGAGAGAGAGAGTGCTCAGCCAAATATCACACATGCTATTGTTTACAGCCAGTACTGGAGAGAGATATTTGAACGCGATAAAACTTTAATTAAAAAAAAAGGACAATAGGAGAAGCAAATCCCTGGTTGGCTGCAGGACGGCCCAGATGTTATTGTGTGTGTGTGTGTGTGTGTGTGTGTGTGTGTGTGTGTGTGTGTGTGTGTGTGTGTTTGTGTAGTTGAATGTGGAAAGGCAGAAGGACTGAGTAGAAAATGAAATAGAAAATGTGCCTTGGCTCTACAAGGTTAATCTCATAGTTGTGTGTCACTCTAATGAAGCCCCCACAGACACACACTTAATAAGAGTTAAGAGTAAATTAACCTTCAGGACTTTCGCACGCTGCTATTTTAAAGCTCTTTATGCATCCGTTATCCCTCACACACACACACACACACACAGACACACACACATACACACGCTTTAACCAAGGACGGTTCTCCATTTAGCTAGGGGAGGTCAAAACAAAAGCATCCCGTGTGTGTGCATGTGTGTTTTCCTTTTTTCTCTCACCCGATTGTAATCAGTCACTGCTGTGTTTTCATTAATGCGCTTATCTGCATTGACAAATTTATGCTCGATGCTGAGGTCTTTATGTTTTATTCATGGTAGATATGAACCCATCATATCATCGAGATGAAATGACACAGCTCATGAGAACAGACCTGCCAATGTTCACACACTCTGTATGGAGCCATTTTCTGAGATCACAGTGCACTGCTCCGAGCACTTTTTCCCGCAATTAAAAAGGCAGCTTGATACGTAAATTAGGAATGATTGACGTGCTTATCTGTCTCAATCTCTCTAAAATAAATATATCCCTGGTAGCCTTATTTCTTTTCTGTTTCACACATTTCTAATCTCTTAGTAAAATAAAATATCATTAGTTGTATTGGGACAGAAGCAAAATATTAGATTTGTATCGATGTGTCAAATCATACACTTTACAAATATTGTTAATAATAACGTAATGTTTAAATGACTAAAGAAATAATAATAAAAAATAGTTTTAGTTATGCTGCCATAGCTGATCTTGCTGTAGTCCGTACTTGCACCCTGGTCACACTGTTCAGTGTCTTTAACATTAGTGTAACAATAATTATACTTAATAATCTCTCTCTCTCTCTCTCTCTCTCTCTCTCTCTCTCTCTCTCTCTCTTTTGCTATCTCTGTGGAGTTTAAAATGCTCCTGAAATACCCCTGACCAGTGATCCCGTGCATTTCTTTTTTCCTTTTCTGCCTTATTTATCCCAATGCTCTACCTGAGATGGATTTGGACTGCAATTAATATTAAAAGTCTACTACAATAGCTTAGGACCACCGTTCTCCATTTTTAAGTGCCATCACAGAACAGTACACTCAACAATGATAGAGCTGTAATAAATTTACATTCTTAACAGAGCAAAGCTGCTTTCGGACAATGTTTATTGTTAAAATCGCTACACAAACAAAACCGAAACTGAATTAAAGCATTACAGCTCAACAAATAAACCTGATAAACAGGAAAACCATGTATATATACACAAGAATTAGCTCTAGATTAATTCCAATATGGGCATATTCGCCTAATTAATCTATACCACTGACTCTACTGTTTACAATTTGAGGCTCAATAAAGTTACAGATTTGAGGCTAAATACAGTTAGCTGACTAGTTTGTTGCTAGCAAAACGATAAACAGGGATAAATGTGTGTGGGTTTTTCTATTGTATATGCTTAAATGCAGGTTCCCTGGTGGTCTAGTAGTTAGGATGCGGCGCTCTCACCGCTGCGGCCCGGGTTCAATCCCCCGTCAGGGAACCAACCCCAGCCACTCTCAGTGCCGGTCCCAAGCCCGGATAAATGGGGAGGGTTGCGTTAGGAAGGGCATCCAGCGTAAAAACATGTGCTAAATCAAACATGCGGAGGATCTGCTGTGGCGACCCCTAACGAGAGAAGCCGAAGGAAAAGTATATGCTTAAATGCACAGAGATAAGCGATATAGTTTATCTACATTCATAAAACATTATGTTACATCCTGGTGATTAGTTTTCTGACTCTGCATGGCACACAAATAGCTCTAAATACAGACAAAAGGACACCACAGAGATAAAACCAATTGCAGCAGAAAATCACAACGCAAGAGAGAGAAAAAGTGTGCCTGTTAAAAGGATTCTACTGTATAATTTAGAAGGAAATACTGTATGACTATAAATAGATTAAAAAAAAAGTATAAAAAATGCAAGTTGTTGTGGTATTAGGTGAGTAAAAGAGGGACGTTCTGCTACGTTATACTGGAACGAAACACACCACAATGCTGACATATTAGAATGATGTCATTAGAGCGAGAAAGAGGTTGACGTTGCGATGCGGAACCTTGTCCCTGTTTTAGCGTCATCACTAAATTAAATTACAGATGAAGATGTTGTGACACACAGGGACTTTGCTCCTCTTTAGTCACACTGAATATTTTATGAATATTTCAGAATATGAGGTTGAGCTATTTATGTAAACAGGATATGAGAGCGTGTTGGATGTAACCTCAGCAATCCTATGACAAGGTTGAAGACACAAACACACACAGATACAGGTATTTACTTAGTGCGTTAAACATGATCTGCACATCACTACTTTTCTCTCTCTCTCTCACACACACACACACACACACACACACACACACACACACACACACACACATACACACACACATACACAGAAATAGAAGTGGGTAAACATTTACACCAGCTCGTCTCTCGGAGTTCCTCAGTCTCAGTTCTTGTAATTAGTGCTGTTTGTGATTTTCTGCTCTTGAGCGAGATGAAACAGGACGAGCGTACTTCAGTTTCCATAGACACAGGCTTTTCACGGCATGTTCATGTTATTCAAAACATCAATTTAACATACAGGAGCAAACAATCAAGGGCAGCTTTTAAAGCCCCACTGTGATTACTAAATCTGTGATACTCTACAGGTGATCTGTCCCTAATATATGATCAGTAAAAAGATTCAAAAAGCACAGTACTCTGTAAGTCATATACAGGTTTTATCCAGACATATGAGTGCTGAGTAATACCACTTGCTAATGTTTAAAGCTTGAGAAATTATTACACAGTGTAAAGATTCACATGTACAGTGAAGTTTATAATGTAAGCAAAGTTCAAAGATGAGAAGAGAAAATGAGAAATCATCACAACTTCTGACACAAAAGGAGGAAGTAAATAAATAAATAAATTATACTTCTATCTATCTATCTATCTATCTATCTATCTATCTATCTATCTATCTATCTATCTATCTATCTATCTATCTATCTAGGTCTGTGTATCAATAGTTCCTTTGATTATGTAGAATTTGTCAGCAGTGTGTCATTTAACTCCTCTGTGTTTGAATTTCTATGAGAAAATTGGGCTCTTCAGGGGTTTTGGTACTGTTGATAGAATGGATATTATTGAAGAGAGCCAGTATCAGAATGTTGCATAACGTATAAAAATAAACACTGTGTATGTGTTTGTGTGTGTGGGTGTGTGTGTGTTTCTGAAACACAGCACCTGTTTTTTTTATCCTAAATGGAGAGACGGTGGGATAAAAGTGTCGATCTGGTAAAAAGGTTGCACTCGTCCATCAGGACCATTTCGGTTACACCATCAGTACCCCCCCCCCCCCCCCCCCCCCCCCAACACACACACACACACACACACACACACACACAGAGTGTATAAAGTGTGTATAAAAGGCCTTGGGGTCATTGAGGTCTTACAGGAACCTGTATATTCACTCCTGTGCATCATCATGCTAATGTTCACATACAGTATTCCACCTCACAAACCTCTTTTCTCTCCCGTTCTCTTACTCAATTCCCTTTCATTCTCTTTTCCCTCACTCTCGCTCTCATCTCTCTAGCACATTCTGTTCATCCTCAGTCTTTCTATTTTTTTAGTTTTATCTCTCACTCTTTCTCTCTGTCACTTTGATCTTTCATCCATCTATCCATTGATGTATTACTCTTCTATCCTTTCATACATCTAGCAGTGCATACATACAACCATGTTTTTTTCTTTCTCCATCTGTCCATCCTTACATCTGGATATCCATGCATTCATTGGCTGTATCAGTAATCTTGCTAATCAATAGTGAAAGAGAGATTTGTTTGGGTTAACCCCTTATCCAGGTTTAATCGATCCATCCACCTATCTGTCTGTCCTTTTGTCCATCTTATCTATTCATTTTTATCATATTATCTAATTCCATCCCTTTTTTTCTCTCATTTATTCGCTGTATCACCACTGGACAGTATTCTTGCTGCTTTTTTTCTCTGGTTGCATCTGTGTAAGTGGATTATAAATTAGATCCAGCAGTTAAACACACACACACACACACACACACACACACACACACACACACACACACACACACACACCTCCTCTTATAGCTATGACCCCATGTGTCTCTCTAATAGAGAATCTGGCCCAGGTCCACCTCTGTGAGGCCGTGTCCTGATCAGAGGCTGCACACTTCCCCTGCGCCCTCACACACAACACCACTGACACTAATTATCACTCACAAGTGCAGCTGATAAAAGCGTTCCTCTTCTGCAGGGACATCGCTCTGCGTGTGTGTTTGTGTGTGTGTGTGTGTGTGTGTGTGTGTGTGTGTGTGTGTGTGTGTGTGTGTGTGTGTGTGTGTGTGTGTGTGTAACAAGGTAAACATTTTTAACTCTTGATTCTGATCAATACTTATTCACCTCACAGTGCTGTTGAATTCGGATTGTAAGTGGTCAGAATCTGTTGATTCATTTTCAGTAACAGCAGCTCTGACATTTAATACAGACACTCTACTAATAAAAATATGTTTTAAAATCAAATAATGTGGTGAAGTTTTCTTGAAGTGGCAAGAGG
Organism: Silurus lanzhouensis; assembly: GCA_039877035.1. NCBI lineage: Eukaryota > Metazoa > Chordata > Actinopteri > Siluriformes > Siluridae > Silurus > Silurus lanzhouensis. Next base: position 2,027,042 of record JBCEWE010000578.1, on the reverse strand, counting down.
ATTCTGTAGCATTTTTGGAAGGAGTCTCCTGTGTCAGCTGTGTTTTACAATGTCTTCAGGCCAGAGAAGTTTTTCTTGGTAAACAATTAAAGTCAAGTTTCCTTTCGGTAACTCGAGCGGCGTCACAGCGCTTTGTGAATGCTTCCACGTTGCCCACGCAACATGTGTGAAATTCGGCCAACGGCCAAACCTGACATCACTGGCAGGATGACCATGACCAGGAAGCTACAAAATGTGGTGACGATGCTAGCTTCTATTTGTTTAGGCTAGCGCTTTGTGTGTGAATCTGTGCAGGCATGGGCTTTAAAAGCAAGCAGAATTTCCTCCTTCCCTCTGCTTCATTTTAGGGGGGGGAGGGGGTATACACAGCTGATGTATAATTTGCTTAGAAGAGGAGCATGCTCAGTCGGCTCACGAGTACTCGCTGCACTCTCCACTAGTGGCTCAGGCCGGATGTCGTGGGGTTCGCAAGCAGATCTGACAAAAAGCATGGAGATGGGCGCCTCACCTGCCGGGTCTAGCACTCGCTTGCTAGGGAAAGCACGCCCTTCGACGGTTTCTTCCCCCAGCTTGAGCAGCGCGGCACTCTACATTTCTTCTTTCGAGGAGGGAGAGCTTATGGAAGCTAGCAAGCCCACGGACTCCTTCCAGCCTGTGCTGTATTAGGAGCTCCTGGGGGTAGTGATGCAGGCCGTGTCCAAGCTCGAGCAAGCTTGGCCACACGAGAAGCGGAAGTAGCACACCCAGCAACCTGGATTATCGCTTCCTGCACCCTGCATCACAGCCTCCACGACGGGGTCTGCCTTTTTGTCCTAAATCTGAACACTGAGGTGTTCAGGTCCTGGGATAGCCTGTATGCAGCCTTCCTCCTCACCCCACAAACCTTGCTGTATGCGATTGTTGTGGGGATAAGGGAGTGTGGCTATGGGATGATGCCACAGGTGGAAGAGACGCTAGCTAGCTATCTCTCCCCGGGTGTAGCATCGTCCCTTATGGTCCCAGCACTACCCAGTAAGCTGTTGCGAGCCACTTCAGTTCTAGTGGTGCAAGGCTTACATGGCAGCAGGTCAGGCTGTGGGTTGCCTCCACACGATGGGTGTATTGCAGGCATACCAGGCTGACCCACTGGGAAAGTTGCACGAGGGATTGAGCTCTGGGGCTGGTGATATTTAGGAGCTACATTGCGCTGCTGACCTAGCCTTTAAGGCCGTGGGTTGGTCCATGTCAGCCTTTCTAGCCACAGAAAAGCTTCTGTGGCTCACCCTGTTGGCTATTCCCGACAGGGACAGGGCTTTTTTAACTTGTTTGGCGATGCCATAGGTGCGGTCGTTGACAAGTATCAGCAGGCCAAGAAGCAGTCGGCCTTGTTCCAGCGGTATCTCCCTCTGTGCTCCAAAAGGGGGCTGCTCGGCAGGCACAGCCTCAACCCAGCAATTGAGTGTTGCCACCCGGACCCCTCCAGAGGTGCTCCAGTGCTCTAGGCCTAAGTCCAAGGAGCCAGTGGACCTACGGGTTGTCCTCTCCAGCAAGCGGGCTGTGGCACACAGGCACTGACAACCAGAGATTTACAACCTTAGGAGGTTGGTGTACACCTCATTACATGGTGCCCGTCCCTCCTTAGCACCACTAGGAGGTCAGGCTGTTAACCCTGCCACAGGATGTGCTTTCAGGGCACAGCCACCTCCAGCGGGTGTCCCCCTTTACCTTCGCCCGGTCTAGTAGCAGATGGAGGAGACCCGCCGCCTCTCATGAGGCTCCAACAGCTTCCTGGCTGCCATACGTGTCTCAGTAGGTCCTGCACACGGTAGAGAAAGCCTTCTCTATTCAGGTCGGGTCCTCTCCTCCCTATTTTAACAAGGTGTGTCCCTCTCGGGTGGGTCCAGAGTAGGGTCTGTTACTGGAACAGGAAGTAATCCCTTTCCTGAGGAAGCGGAAGGAGGCCATAGAAGATGGTCCCTCCTTTACACAGAGAGTCTGGCTTCTACTTCCAGTACATCGGGGTTCCGAAGAAAGATGAGGGGTTGCATCCAATTCTAGATCTACCCACCTTGAACCACTCGCTTATGAGGCTTGGTTCAGGATGCTCTCTCCGAAGAGGTCGTCTGTTAAATCAGGTCAGAGGACCGGTTTGTCACGATAGATCTATAGACGCATACTCCCACTTATTCATCCTTTCTGCTCACAGGAGGTCCCCAGGTTTGCTTTCAGTGGCGATGCTTACCAATATCGGGTCCTCCCTTTTGGCCTAGTGATCTAGGCCAAAAGATCGGGGAAAAAGATCAGGAAATCCGCAGTCGGAACTATATCAACTTAACTAGGGTTAAGACTAAAACACCTAGAAAAGTGTGCTTTCTCCAGTACAAAGAACCACCTTCTAAGGCGTGGTGGGGGACTCGACTGTTATGCAGGCACAGCGTTCTCCAGCTCGGATCTAAGCTATCCTCATGACAGTCAAGAGAGTGAGAGTCACTCACTGTGAAGCAGTTCCAGAGGATGCTGGAACTTGTGGCAGCAGCATCCAGTGTGATTTCACTTGGTCTCCTGCACATGGGATGCCTCCAGTTCTGGCTCAGAGACAGAGGGTTCTCCTGCAAGGGCAATTCACCCCATACTTTTAAGTTTTCACAGCGAGCCCTCTGAGCCTTAGATATATGTAAAGAATCTGTGTTCCTGTCTCATTGCCCCGTCCTAGGAGCTCCTTGTTGTTGCATACTGCTAACGATGGATGCATCCCTCACGGAGTGGGGAGCCGTAATGTGTGGCCTCTCCACCCAAGGTCGGTGGAACAAGCTCCATCTCACATGGTACAAACTGCCAGAAGGTGCTGGCCATGTTTCTGGCTCCGAAACACTTTCTCCCAGACCTGAGGGATCACCATGTGCTGGTCCATATAAACAGCACATCTGTGGTGTCTTACATCGACCACAAGGGGGTCTCTGATCTTGCCCCCATACAAGCTGGCACAGCAGATCCTGTTGTGGTCCAATCAGAGAGCAGACACCCTTTCGAGGCAATGGCTGAGGCCCAGGGAATGAAAGCTCCACCCCAAGGTGGTGGAACTGAGATGGCAGAGCTCTTACAGAGCACAGGTGGAACTGTTTGTGATTCAAGAGACTTTGCACTGTCCCCTATGGTTCTCCCTCACTCACCCAGCCACCTTGGGTCTGGACGCCATGGTACAGACATGGCCAAGGCTACACCTGTATTCCTTTTCCTCTATCGCGCTGCTTCAGAGCGTTCTGTAGAGATTTTGCCTGGAAAGAGTCTGTCTCCTCCTGGTGACAGTTTGATGGCTGAGCAGACCATGGTTCTTGGACCTGGTGTCTCTTCTCGAGGAACCTCCTGGGGAATTCCTCCTCCACTAGGGGGGGTGGGGGGTTTACTCTGGTTCGCCAGGAGTTATAGAGGGTGTTCCTGAGGGTCCCTAGCCACTGCTCTCTCTACTAAGGTAGTGGAGACCATTCTCCAATCCAGACCTCCCTCTATGTGGAGGTTGTATGCCGCTAAAACGTGCTTATTTTCTGCGTGGGGCGAACACCACCAATTGGACCCAGTTAACTGCCCGCTTGGTTTAGTCCTGGAGTTCCTCCAAGAACAATTTGCCGCAGGGTGGATTTCCCATGACCTGTTAAGCTGCAGTCATTCTACCCCCCTTCCTTTCAGCCCCTGACCAGGAGAAACAAACCGACTGTGTCCAGTGTTAGCACAATATAGGCAGCAAGCAGACTCTCAGTAGGTGGATTGTGGATGCTATTTCATGAGTCCTCTGGTCTTTTTGGGGTCAATACTCACTTCTTTCTGAGTGTGGCAGCTGCATCTCTGAGCCACACTTCATGCATCCCTGCCGCGCTTCCCTTCAATTTTTTTAAAACTAGCGTCGGCTCCACTGCATGCGCATTTTGTAGCTTCCTGATGTCAACCGGCTGGTGACGCTATGCTTTGCCATTGGCCGGAAGCGTTCCCAAAGCGCTTCGACACAGCATCTCATTCCCTTAGGGATCTGGTGCTCTTGTCGATCTCCACAGAGGATCCATCGATGTTCAGTGAAGAATAGCTGCTTTGTGCACTCCTAAACTCAACAACCATTTCTTTAGTTTTGTTAATTTTTAGAGACAGGATGTTGGCTCTACAAAAGGATGTTAGCTGTTGCACCTCCTCTCTGTATGCTGACTTACAGTTCTTTCTAATGAGACCAACCCCGGTCGTGTCATCTGCGAACTTGATGATGTGGTTTATGTCGTGCATTGCTAAACAATTGTGAGTAAGCAGATTGAAAAGCAGTGGACTGAAGACACAGCCCTGAGGGGCCCCAGTGCTTACTGCGGTGGTGCTGGAGATGCTTTTCCCAATGCAGAATGACTAAGGTCTCCCAGTCAGGAAGTCCAAGATCCAGTTGCAGAGGGAGATGTTCCGGTCCAGTAGGCTCAACTTCTCAATCAGGCGCTGAAGGATGATTGTGTTGAATGCTGAACTGAAGTCTATTAACAGCATTCATACGTATGTGTCCTTATTGTCCAGGTGGGTCAGAGTCAGATGGAGGGTTGATGACATTGTCCATAAAACGGTTTGGATAATACACAAACTGCATGGGGTCCAGTTAGGGTAGTAGCTGGGTCTTGATGTGCCTCATGATGAACCTCTCAAAGCACCCTTCATTACATTGCGTGTGAGTGCGAAGGTCCAATATTTATTGAGGCGGGAGACTGTAGACTTCTTCAGACGGGGATGGCGGCCGTTGTCTCGAAGCATGTAGAAACAATGGTGCTGCTCAAGGAGGTGTTGAAGATGTGAGTGAATACATCCGGTAGATGTACTTTACATTTTCTGGGCACTGTAAGACAGGTATGCTGTCTGATACAGCAGGCTTCCATAGTCAAGTCAAGAGGCTTTTATTGTCATTTCTACTATACACAGTGTTACACGGTACACAGTAAAAACGAAACAACGTTCCTCCGGAACCCTGGTGCTACACTAAACAACATAGAGCTACAACACAACACAAAGCTACATAAAGTGCATTGAGTGCAACCTAGTGCAAACAGTGCAGACAAAAAACAGTACAGACAGACAGTGCAGACAGACAACACAAGACAAGACAAAAAAACAAATATAGCGCCGACCAGTAAACCTAAAAATTTTACCCAGGAGTGAATATAACCAGAACAATGTAATGCAAAAAAAGCAGCAGTCAAGAGGTGCAAAAGACAGCATGTAAACAGTATAATAAAGAGAAAGGTGCAAAAAACAGCAGTAAGAGAGTGGTATGGTTAAGTATAAATAATAATAAATAAATAAATGGTGGTGGAATGGATTGAGATGAGTAATGAGTGTGTGTTAAGTGTTTAGTCCAGGTTGTACTATTCGGTAACACACATTTGAGTGAGTGTGTGTGTAAGTGAGTGTGTGTGAGTTCCGTTTCAGTTCTGTGTATTGAGAAGCTTCTCAGCTGTCCTCACTATCCTCTGTAGGGTCTTGCGATCTGAGACGGTGCAGTTCCCAAACCAGGCAGTGATGCAGCTGCTCAAGATGCTCTCAATGGTCCTTCTGTAGGACCATTGTCAGGATGGGGGGAGGTGGGCTTTTCTTAGCCTTCTCAGCAAGTAGAGACACTGCTGGGCTTTCTTCATGATTGAGCTGGTGTTGAGTGACCAGGTGAGGTTGTCTGCCAGATGAACACCAAGGAATTTGGTGCTCTTGATGATCTCCACTGAGGATCCATCAATAATCAGTGGAGATTGCTCACTCTGTGCTTTTCTGAAGTCCACAACCATCTCTTTGGTTTTGTCAACGTTCAGAGTCAGGTTGTTTGCTCCACACCAGGCTGTTAACCGTTGCACCTCCTCTCTGTATGCTGACTCATCGTTCTTGCTGATTAGACCCACCATGATCGTGTCATCGGCAAACTTGACGATGTGGTTGGAGCTGTGCATTGCTACACAGTCGTGAGTCAGCAGAGTGAACAGCAGTGGGCTAAGCACACAGCCCTGAGGGGCCCCAGTGCTCAGTGTGGTGGTGCTGGAGATGCTGTTCCCGATCTGGACTGACTGAGGTCTCCCAGACAGGAAGTCCAGGATCCAGTTACAGAAGGAGGTGTTCAGGCCCAGTAAGCTCAACTTCTCAATCAGGTGCTGAGGAATGATTGTGTTGAATGCTGAGTTGAAGTCAATAAACAGCATTCGTACATATAAGTCCTTGTTGTCCAGGTGGTGAGGGCCAGATGGAGGGTTGTGGAGATGGCATCTTCCGTGAAACGGTTCGGACGATACGCAAACTGCATGGGGTCCAGGTAGGGTGGAAGCTGGGTCTTAATGTGCCTCATGATGAGCCTCTCGAAGCACTTCATCACAAACTCCACTAGCGATGAGCAATAGTGTGAGACAAGCATAGAGTTCTTACACCATTCTGTGTTGATATAAACACACACGCCACCACCGCGAGTCTTACCGCACAGAGCTGCGTTTCTGTCGGCTTGAAACACGGTTAGCCCATTTTGCTGGATGGTGGCTTCTGGAACTCTGTCGTAGTAGTGTCTGGTGGTCGTACACATGAACACAGCTGACTCTGGTGTCCATGTATTGTTGAAGGTCGAGCTAAATATGGTGAAAGCACCATTTTTGGATCCAGAGAGGCCGCTGTGAGCTACTGCCGCGCCACCATCTTGGATCAAACAACTTGGATCCATAGGTTATATCTGCATAGAATTTTCCTCACTTCAGCTGTGGTTAAACAAAGCACCTGGTTGTAGGGGTTAGGGTTGGGAGGGGTTTCAAGGAGAGGTGGTCTTTTTTGCCATTACATTGTTTTGCACCTCAAACTGTGTGAATAAGTTGTTCAGCGCATCTGGGAGGGAGGCATTTTAGGCAAGTGAAGTTGGTAAAAAGACAAAAAGCTTGTATTGTATTAACTTTGAATCAGAAACTTCACTGCTTCACACCAGGTTGTCACTGTATTTAATTAAAAGAGAATGCCAGGGAGATTTGTATTCCTTACATTACGAGGATTCCATAAGAACAAAGGTCAGGACAGATCAAGCTTATATCTTAGGATTTATCATACGGATTGATGTGGTTTGCAATGTTAGCACATTTCTGAAAATAAAAGCGCCCATCAGGCACTGGGTTTTATTTACCGATCATCTGTTTGAGCCAAGAAAGATAATGAGTCATTTTAGAGGCGATGGATGCTGGCAGTGCTAAATGTTGATACTGAAACCTGTTTGACAGTGTGTGTGTGTGTGTGTGTGTGTGTGTGTGTGTGTGTGTGTGTGTGTGTGTGTGTGTGTGTGTGTGTGTGTGTGTAAGAATCTGCTATCGGGAATTTCCATTGCTCCATCTGCAGTCTCACTCTTAACATTATTATATATAATATATAAGATAATCTTTATGTTGTATTTAAATAATTAAACACTAACACAGTTAATTTACAATAATGACACTAATGACTACAGGTTATGCAGCAGGAAGACTTTAAATGATATAACATCTCATTTTAATCTCGGATGTGATTTATCTCCACATTAAACCTCATCCTTACTCTAAAGTTTTTGCCATATGGAAGATAATAAATGCATACTTTATTCTGTTATATATATATATATATATATATATATATATATATATATATATATATATATATATATATATATATATATATATAAACATAATGTATATTATAGATTTGCCAATTAAAAAGGCATCATATTATAAAACTGGGCTGCAATGTTTTCTTTGTTGTGTACTGCACTTTGTGTTGCTGGACTATATCTCTTCACTTCAGTGTTTGGACAGGATTTATACGTGTTGAGATTTCTTACCCTGCATGCACTGCACAAATATTTTATAGACCCACTAGGAATCCCATTTGAGATCAAAAAAGCTAGTTAATAAAAAGCCTAAGAAATACACTATATGGACAAAAGTTTTGGGAAGCCTTTTTTTCCAGTCATATGTGGTTCATATGTGGTGGATACTATGAAGTTAAAATCACACAATAATACAGGATGTTTGTGGATGTTGTAGCATAAAATCTTGTTTTTACTTAAACTAGGAGACCCAAACCTGTTCCAGTATTGCAATGCTTGGTGCACAAAGTGATTGGATATGGTTTACATGGGTTGGAGTGGAAAATCTTAAGTGGTCTCTTACAGAGCTATGACCTCAACCCTACTAAACACCTTTGGGATAAATTGGAATGCTGATGGCACCCCAGGCCTTCCCACCGTACATCAGTACCTGACTTTACTAACACTATTATGGATGAATTAACATAAATCTCCACAAGTACACTCCAAAATGTAGTGGAACATCCAGGAAGCGATAGAAACACATGCCGTAGAGACGGCGCTAGCTAGCTTCTGTTTGTTCAGGAAGCTCTCGGAATACAAATGGAAAGGCAATATAAAGGCAAGCAGGCTTTCAGGCTGTTTGTTCCTTCTTGCCCCCCCTTTATCACAGCAATGCCATGAAAATGCCAGAAATTTCAGGAGGCCAAGAAACAGTCAGTGGCGTTCCAGCAGTTTCTCCCTCGCCACTCTCATGGGGTTGCTCAGCAGGTGCAGGCTGAGGCCCAAGGTGTTGACGGATCTGAGGACTGTCATCTTCAATAAAAGGGCTTTGGCCAAAAGATCCTGACAGCCATGAGCTTTTTGGGGTTTCCACAATTCCACAGGGAATTGTCTTTTTAATTCTGACAGTGCTTCAGGTCACAGCCATCTCCAGCATGTACCCCTCTCAGCCTCTGCTTAAGAATTTAGTTAATGGGGGGCTCACCACCTCTCAGAAGGCCCCTAGAGCTGTGCCAGGGCATAGCCTCAGCTCTAGGCACATCAGAAGTCAGTTTCAAGAGATTGATTTCCTTAAGAAACTATCTGGCAGCCTGGAAATGCCTGCCGGACGTTTCTCAGTGGGTCCTGTTCACTGTAGAGCGCGGCTATACGATTCAGTTCGGGTCTCGTCCGCCTCGGTTCATGGGGTGTGCCCCATTCTGGTGGGGCCCAAAGAGGCTCTTTGGCACATAAACTGCCTGGAGATGATGTCTGTACTTTTAGCATTGACAACAAATCTCCTACATCAAACACCAGGGGGTGGGGGGTCTGTGCTCTTGCCTCTTTTACATCTGGCACAACAGATCCACCTGTCTTCCAAAGGGAAGCTGCTCTCACTGAGAGCACTATACATCCCAGGGGGGTTGAATCAAGGAGCAGACACCCTTTCAAGGCAAGAAGATTTTAAAGACCACAAGAAAACCTGTTTGCAACTCAAGAGACATTACACTGTCCCCTCTGAATCTCACTTGCTCACTCAGCCCTTCTTGGGCTGGATGCCATTGTACAGGTGTGGCCAAGGCTACGCCTGAACACTTTGCCCTTATAGAGCTGCTCCCGAGATTTCACCAGAATGAAGTCTGTCTCCTCCTAGTAGCCCTGTGTTGGCCAGGCCAGCCATGGTTTTCTAACTTGTTAAACCTTCCGAACACCCTTCCTGAGAGATTCCCCCTAGGTGGGACCTTTTCTCTCAGGCAGGGGCACTTTGCTTCACCCCCATCTTGTTCTGTGGAGGCTGTGGCTGTGGCCCCTGAAGGGGCACAGCTCTTAGCCACTTGTCTCTCGGTCGAGGTCATACAGACCATTCTCTAATCCAGAGCTCCCTCCAAAAGGAGGTCGTATGTCGCAAAGTGGCACCTATTCACTACATGGTGTGTAAGTCACCAGTTAGACTTAGTTAACTGTCTGGTTGACCCAGTGCTGGAATTTCTTCAAGAAAAGTTTACCAAAGGGTTGACTTCTTGCACCCTAAAGGTTTACGTGTCTGCGTGGAAGCTTAACCAGGTGTGTCTGGTGCAAACACTGGACATGTACGTCAAACAAACTGCTGTGTGGAGAAAATTGGACCAGCTGTTTGTTTGCCACGGTCCGTATAAAAAGGGTTTTCCTGCCGATGAGCAGACCCTCAGTAGGTGGATTGTGGATGCTATCCACTCCTCTTATGAGTCCTCTTGTTTCCCTGCTCCTTTTGGGGTCAGATCGCATTTCACTCGGAGTGTGGTGGCCTCTAAGGCATTGTCCTCTGGGTTATCTCTCCAAGACATTTGCAACGCTGTGGGATGGTTCACCCGCTTACCTTCATACAGGTTCTCTCAACCTTAGTGCCACTCCATGGCCCTCTGTCCTGCGACCTAGCTGTGCCCATCCACACTAGGCAGAAATTGGTCAGTCTGGCGGTATTGGACACTTTTATAGCTCCCCGGTCGAGATGTCACCCCACCAGTGACCTCACGTTTTTCCATTTGACCGATCACACACGTGATTCAGAGCACAAAAAATGCGGAAGCATTCCCAAAGCGTTGCTGATGCAGTGTTTCGTTCCCTTACAGAACCAGGGTTACATACATAACCTAGAGACATTCTCAGGCTACATTGCATAATAAAAAAAATAATTGTTTATTCCAAATATCATTAATAACAAATTCTTCTGATTTCTTTTTTCATATTTCTTAAATATTTTTGGCTGCTTTAAAAACCCACTTAGCCACTATAAAATTACTCTAACAAATGCTCTCATGGTATAGAGTCTTCTGAGCTTATGTGCTGTTGAGATAGACAAAATAAAATTTAATTATCAGTTTTATTAGCCAAAAGGCTCAAAACATCACCACAACCCTGACTAGAATAAAGTGCGTACTAAAATGAATGGATGAGCATGACACATTAAATCTCTCCATTATGTTGCTAATTTGTTTCTTGTTTTACCTTACAAAAACAAGCACTTTTTTTTGTATTGTATTTTATTGTTTTCTCTATAGTCACTATTTTTGTATGTAAGATTCTCTTCACTTGAACTAGGTGACCCTAACCATTTTCAATGCCCCAACACCTTTGGAATTAATTGAAATGCAATTAATTGAAATGCAAGCCTATTTCTTATATTTATTTAGCAATGCTTACGCAAGGTGGAATGGTAAAAACTTGCTTTAAAATACATTTCAAACAAAAAGCTATTGTCATCTGAATGTGATTTAATTGAGTTCAAATGTTCAAGAATTGTCTAATAAATATATCTATAACTCAAATATATTCAGATTTCACTATTTTCTGATAGCAATATTATTATTAATATTATTTGTTCTGATTTCTAGCTATTTAATTTGCTAGATTTTTTTGATCTCTCTATCAATACTTCATTGCGTTAAGAAATAAAGATTTTAATTATAATCGACGGCCATTCAAGATTTGTGCTTTTATTTTTCTAAACTGAGCAACTCAGCTGTGGAATGTAATAGATTTTAAATGTTAAGTAGGCCTTAGTGACTATTTCTATTCTTATTTTCAGTGAATGAATAGCTACAAGTGTTAATAAACAACACAAATTCAATCAGCACACACTGACCATGCCATGGTTTATATCCTGCTGTTAATGACGCCACTCCTGAGCACCTGTCTCTTATCCACCAATGCTGCTGTTTTACTTGATTACTTAGTGTAGGAAAACAAATCAATGGTAGACCAGTTTCCTTTATTGTGCCTAATTGTGAAGAAATATGAACAACAATGTGCCAAATTACTTGGCCTAATTAGGGAAAGGAGAATGGGGCAATCTATTTAGTCTTTATAAGGCTTCATTCAGCGGGAAAAGTGGAGAGAAAAATATTACCCAGAGAATTTAATCTGAGTTTAAATCATCAGCTCTAGCAGGAAAAAGTATTTTTGATTTATTCATTTTGTCCAGTGTTCCAGGAAAGCAAAGATTAATGAAAGTTTTTTAATTAGCGATTTGTCCCTTGTTCTGTAGACCAATAAATATAAAGAAAAACCCTCAAATTTTCTGATTAAAGGCACTTTTGTGATTAATTATATTGACAACTAATAAATTGGTAGATATAAAATGTAGTTCAAATTTTAACACAGTTCTAAGTTATGCTTTAATTTCCATTTTTTTAGTTGTTGCCGTATTATGTTATTGTTATGTTATGATATATAATGTTTCATCATGAACAATATTGTCTCTTGCTGATTTTTTTTATGAATTCCCAACATTTAAATGCAATTCTGTCATTTGGTTACTTTACAGTAAAACACTTGAACTCTGGATTCTGAGAATCCATTCTCAGAAAACTATGATAAGTCAAAAAACATAGTAAAAGAGCATTTTTTTCTGATAAGACCAGAAAAAAAGAGTACCCTAGATTTTCTGTAAGGAGATGTTTATTTAACATTTATAAAAGGAGCCCCTAGTTTTAGCATCAGAAATAAATATGTTTGGTAGATAAACTGGTAGAAACATGGTGTGGGTACTAACAACCTGGAAAAGTGATCAAATATTCATGATGGTTTACCTGAGTTCAAGAGAACTCTGGACAGTCCTGCTTGCCATTAATGATGAGTGTCATCTCTGTAAATGAGAGTGATTGATGAACCAGATTAGATCAGATGGAGTCCGATAATGAGATTTGTTATGAGGATAGACAATGTACCAGGGCCTAATTTGTGTGTAGGTCAATTAAATATGACAGACATCAAGTAAACGTGGAATTACAAAGCCAGTACACTTGGCTTGTTTATGTTGTTTATTGTGATGCTGGAACCACCATTTGTTTCACAATGTATAGCTTTAGCACAAGAAACAATATGCTATGAATTCAAACATTTTATTAGCTATGTTGAAATAATATTTCAACATAGAAATATGTTGAAAATAATATTTTATACAAAAAAATCAAATAGCATTAACAAATTAATGCAACACACTTTTTTATTATATCCATTAAATTAAATTAAATTAAATTGGCACAAATTAAATTGATTGAACTAATTTAAATAATTGGAATATGAAAGTTTACATTTGTTAGACTCTATTTGGGTAATACAAATGTGTATGTGTGTGCTTTACATTTAATATGTAATATTACATTTTCTAAAAATATAATCTACTTAACTGTTTCACCTATTTCACTATACTTTAACAAATATCTTAATTCCTTTCATTCTTCATTCATTCACTCCCTCAATATGTGGAATTGTCAGGATTTTCTCCTTTTAAAATAAATTATTTAAGCTGGTTATAAAACGCTAAAGAATCCATATCGCTATGGATTCTTTACGGAATTCTTTACGGATTTAGTTGCCACAGTCACATTGCACTAAATCTAGTTTTTTTTATATACTCCTGGCATTATTGTGTATGTTTTGAAGTTTATTAATAGTGATAATAAAAACTCAATTAGGCAGAGTCTAAACAAACTTGTGGTCCGCCATTTAATATGAACTCAGATGTTAACATGACAAGTTTAGGGTGAACTCTGCAATTGAAACACCAGTAACTTGGAGGAAATTCTATTAACACCTTTGAATATGTTTTTTCACACAAATTACTGTTGTTTATCAAGTAAACAAAAAGTTTAAAACTGGTGTAAAGCATACAGATTGGCAATTAACATAACATAAACAACAATATACTGCTAAATACAAAAAAACCAATGCATCTCTAAAGATTTTAAAACATCCCTCAAAGTTTATAAAAAAATGTATGCTCATCCTTGAGATGCAATCTAAGTTTCTCCACAGCATGGGTAAAGGTCAGTTGGTTTCAGACATACATATCATTAATCTTTTTATAGATGTGTGTATATTTCAAACAATAATAGCAGTTATACACCAATTTCTGGTGATTGATGTGTTATAATTGTTATAATCCCTCACACAATAGAAAGTTGACACCGTAGGCTTGATATTTGGAGACGGCAGTTTTCTGAAGCATAAGATGAAGGATTTATCGTTGATAAGAATGATTATGAGAGCTAAGACTCATAGACAAAGACAGTTTAACGAGAACAAGACTCACCAGAACCTTTAAAGAGCTTTGTCTATCTTAATTATAATCTACTGAACTTTCAGGTGTGCTGTCAAAGAGGAACAGTGAGTGTAAACACCTTGGTGTGTAATCTCTCTGAAATTACTAAAAAATCTGGTTTGAACATTATGATGCAAAACCGCCTCCTGATTTTTGAAGTTATTATCCGGTTTCGTGGGTTAAGAATAAAACACAATCAAATTTAGATCACTGCAATCAACCAATGGTTACAGTTTTTATTTAGAATTTGCATAAATTTTATCCAATGTCATTGGATGTTTGGACACTATAGCAATTATAAACAGTCAAAACCTTGAAGGAAACATGAAGCACAATAAACAACTCTTGAATCTTAAGCTTTGACTTACACTGGAAACTCCTTCCAGAAATCAAAATTTCTACCTTAGGAAATAATAAAAAAAAAAATATTGAATGTAATTGGCCATTGTGAATGAATTGCTCTTATGAGCACATTAATAAAACGATACCTTCCGCTCCATTAGAATCAAAAAGTCAGCAGCTCTATGGTGTATAAAACCTAAAAGCTAAGGATGATAACTGGGTGTTTGGAGGTGATGCGAATGTGCCGTAGGAGGAGATCTGAGGTGAAAGTACACAGCTCAAATCAGTAGACAGGCTTTCAAAAGTTTGCTAACACATTCTGTTTGGTCTGTCTCTTGTTCCCTCTGTGTGTGCGTGTTGATCAGGTCGCTTTGACTTTGATGTCCCATCAATGGTTCCTGCAGGCCCTCTGGTCTTATAAATGTTCGAAACAGGAGAGACTTGAATTGATAGCCGTAGACAGGAGAAAAGAGGGGTGGAAAATAGTCCAGTCCTGCTTTTAGTGCACTTCCAAGGATCTATCTGTAAAAACAAAAAAAAGTGCTTTTATTCTGAATCAGTGTGGAATTAATTTTTTTGCCTTATTTGCTGTTTGGATTGGTTTGGTTTTACGTTATGCATGTTATTTAATTAACCAACATATATAATCTAAGATAGGTTTAGGGCTTAAAATTTTTACTGATTGTATGGCAATATAGTGATGGCAGAGGTGACCTTAGAGACCACAAACTTCTGAAGCACGCCTCTTGGCCTCTTTTCTTCCCCTTGTGATGAGAGCCTTCAGCTCCGCCTCTTTTCTTCTGAGGATGGGGGGGTTCACACTGCAAACCAGAGTTTGAGGAGTTTATAGTGGTTGTGACTCGTGCTGCTGCCAAGCTAAATCTAGATTTACCAGCCGATGAGCAGAAAGCTGACTCATCCAGTCAGCTTGACAAGCGCTTTCTGTGACCTAGGTCACAAACTCCGCATCGGGGTTTGCAATTTTTCCCGGAACCGCACACCCAAGTGTTTGTCCCGCCTCTTTGGTTCTAAGTCTGTGTTGTATTCCAACATTTTAGGACTGAAAGAGTGTGGTTATAGGTTGGTGCCCTGGCTTGAAGAGATGCTAGCTATCTATCTTAAGACCCCGAAACTGCGCCCCAAGCTTAATCGCAGCACTCTCCTTGAGGTCAGCATTCTTCCCAGATTTTCTAAATAAAGCAGCAGAATGCCATTTCAAGATAAGGGCTGAGACTCAGGGAATGACAGTTCCATCCTCAAGTGTTAGAGCAGATCTGGGAGAGATTTGGCAGGGCTCAAGTAGACTTGATCTTTTCTCTCAGGCACAATAGTTCACCCCCGCCCACAGTTGTGGAGACTGTGGTTGTGGCCCCTCAGGGGGCAGAGCTCTGATTCTCCAGTCACCAAATTTTCAATTCAGAGCTCCCTCCACGAGGAGGTCGTATGCGGATGAGAGTTGGTTCCTGTTGAGTGCATGGTGTGATCAGCGACAATTGGATCCAGTTTACTGCCCAGTTGATTCAGTGCTGGAATTTCGTCAAGATTAGTTTGCCAGAGGGTTGGCTCCATCCACCCTCAAAGTCTACACGTCCGCCATTTCGGTGTACCACGCCCCCCTGGCGGGGCAATCGCTGGGCAGAGAGCCACTGGTGACGTGTTTTATCCGGTGACCTGTTTTATGACGTGTTTCATCCATTGTGTTGGAGGCGCTATCTGAGCCACCCTTTGATCCACTGGCCGAGGCATCTTTGAGGTTTCTCACAGTTAAAACTGTGTTCCTGCTGGCCATTTTCAGAGTTATATGTCAGAGTATGGCCAGTGCCTTAATGTACTCTAGAATGGGGTATGTTCCCAAGGTGCCTCGGTCATCCCACGACCTGTTACGATCATCCAGGCATTCTATTATCCTCCTTTTCATGCCCCAGACCAGGTGAAGCTGAACCAGCTGTGTCCGGTGCAAGCACTGGACATTTACATCCACAGGAGTCTTAGAAGAAAGTTAGAACAACTACTTATCTGCTACAGCCCTCCGAGGAAAGACCTCCCAGCAAACAAGCAGACGCTTAGCAGATAGATTGCGGATGCTATTGCATCCTCCTACGAGTCCTCTGGTCGCCCCGCTCTTTCGGGGTCAGAGCGCACTTAACCTGGAGTGTGGCAGCCTCTAAGGCTTGGTCCTCTGGGGTTTCCCTCCAGGACATCTGCAATGCTAAGGGCTTGTCTACCCAACTAACCTTTGTTAAGTTTTATATCCTTGACCTCAGTGTCACTCCTGGCCCCCCTGTCCTTTGACCTAGCTGTGCTCTTACACACTAGCAGGGACTGGTCAGTCTGGTGGTATTGGACACTCGTTCCCAAAGCGTTTTTTGACGCAGCTAGAGTTCCTAAAACAGAACGTCTCCAGGTTACGTATATGTAATCCTCGTTCCCTGAGGGAATGAGGTGCTGCATCTGCGGGCCACACTGCCGGCATTCCTGCAGCGCTTTCTTCTCCTTTCAGAAGCTAGCGCTTGCTTCACTCCATGTGCTTTTATAGCTTCCTGGTTGTGATGCCGCCGGTCAAAACCAGGAACTGCAACATGACAATCAATATCTTTTTATTGGAAATGTAATTTACATTCAATAACTTTGATAAAAAATCAGTGCAAAACATTAGCTAATAACAGTAAAAAATAAAAATTGTGACTGACAGATGTATTAATTATATAAATACAGTAACTACAGTAACTGTGTGCTAGATCTAATAGTTATTTTCTATTACCTCTAGAAAATGATATTTCTGCAGCATTACTTCTCTGACCTTTGACTCCATTTATCACTCAGACACACACGCACACACATGCACACACACACTCAAACACCATGTTCCTCACTAAAAACACACCAGGGTTCTGTTTAAACAGTTAAGTCAGGGTTAGGGCAGAAGGGACAATGTGTATGTTAAATGCACTAATTGACATAACCGCTTTATTATCTGATTTCCTTAGTGTGTAAGTGAAGCCTCAGCAGAGCTCCAGCCTGTCTGCTCAGACAGAATGTGCTATCTGTCTTTTTGAGAAATAGACGTGTTTTAGGTGTTCGTTTGAGCCTCATGTTTCAAATCTGCCTCTCTCAAAACTATCGATTTCCTGATGCAAGTGAACGCTAACCCCCCATCAGATCAGGTCTTTAATCCAATAACAGCGAGATGTTTTTAAAAGAAGTGTTTCGTTCCTCTGTTTGTTTATTTATTTATTTATGTAATGTGATTTAAAAAATAAAAATAAATAAATAAACAAGGGTATACAATCTAAATACACTATATGGACAAAAGTATTGGGACACCTAACATTTTAATCCACATGTGGTTCTTCTCCAAATTATTAACCTTAAATTTATATGCACATAGTACAGGATGTATTTGGGTGTAGAATTACATTTTTTTTTTACTTGAACTATGAGATCCAAACCTCTTATAGCATGACAATGTTCCTATATACCAAGCCAGCTCCAAGAATATATAGTGGTCTCCCAGAAGTCAGAAAATCTGTGAATTCTGGACACAGCCCATATGGTACCTTAGTGAATCCATCTAGACTAGGGGTCACCAACATGGTTTTTTCTGTTGCTTTTCTTTTTTAAATCTGTCACAGATAGACCAAGAGTCGGAAACCGGAGTATGGTTAAACACCTTGTTTTTATTTAGTCTAAGAATATACAAGGCAGAGGCTTGAGGAGAAGTACGAACTGGAAAGCAGGTAGAATCTGTAATGCGGGTAGTCCAGGGATGATCGCCAGTGTAAACCGTTAAAGGCAAACCTATCTTGAGCGCTTCCTCCGAAGCAGAGCCAGGAAGAACGGAAAATACTAGTGGTAGGAAGTCCAGTAGATCTCTCATCTGAATTCGGGACCTTATAAAGACGAAAGATAATGGGGAACAGGTGTAGGTTGTGGGAGAGGCTGAGTAAGAGTTTGAGCCTTGAAGGGAGGCGTGGCTGGTAGTTCCCTGACAAAATCACACTTGCATTGGTGTGAATTTAAAAATGACAATATTAAAATAAAGATGACTAGATATAGATAAATATAATTAATTATTAATAATAACATATAATTAGAAATAAATTGAGCAAATTTATTATTTCAGAAGTGTGTATCAAACTGGTAGCCCTTCACATTAATCAGTAACCAAGAAGTAGCTCTCGGTTTCAAAAAGGTTGGTGACCCCTGATCTAGACATTGTCACTTTTATACAATAATGTTTTAATTATTATTTTTTTTTATTTGTAAGTGAAAACATAGTTTAAAATGTTAATCCTAACGTTCCTGAACATTCGGCCCCGCTGTGGATTCGAAAATAATCGGCAACTTGCTGTTAGTTAATTATCAGCGGTTGACTGCATGATTTACATGTGTTAGAGTGGAAGATTTTGAGTGTCCTGCAATAGAGCTCAACTTTATCAAACATTTTTGGCATGAATTGGACTGAAGTTGACTGCACCCCAGGCCTCCCCGCAACAGTTACATCAATACCTGACTTTACTATCACCCTTGTGGCTGAATAAGCACAAATCTCTACAGGCACACTTCAAAATCTAGTGGAACATGTTCCCAGAAAAGTTATTATAACAGCAAATGGGGACTAAAACTTTTTTGTATCTACAGATATTCATTTCTTTGTTAATCAATGAAATCATTGCTAAAACTTTACTCAAATATCAGAGGCTTGCCCTTGGTAATCCAGAGAATTATGGAAACATTTCCTCAAACTCGTCTCTACTACTTCCTCCATCTCATGTTGTTTAATTAGCGGCATGTTTGTTCCTGTTGTTTAGTAAGACAAAAGAGATGCTGGTTTCCATGGACACATCCTTGTGGAGATGGGAAACATCTTTTTATCATTCATAGCCATATTATATCCAAATCATCATCGTAATCAGTGTCACACAATATCTGATGTCTGAGTGCACAAGCAAAAAGCATTAGTTAACAAAAACAAGTTTAGCAAAATTGCTGTTAGAGCCTGTAATCGGTCGTGTGTGCAAGCTTTCATTTATGGAAGTCTTCAGTGTCAGTGTGGCGTTAAAAGCTGCATTCTTTTAAATGTATATACTTCAAAAGACACAATAAAGAGAGGCTTTTAAGGAATTGACTGTTTATAGCTGCTAGAAAGCTGTGGCAGGCCGTCAGGTCCAGCAAGGCCTTATCTGCTAGCCGAAACCAGAATCACTGACTTACATTTAAAAATATTTTTGTCTATGAATATGTGTTATCGAGCTCGTGACCCTGAGGCCATCTAGCAGGCACTAGTCAGAGCTCGCAAACTACATCTGTAGTGAACTGCACAAGCTCAAATATATTTGTATAAAAATGTATAGGCTGTTTTTTATTATTATTATTATTATTATTATTATTATTATTATTATTATTATTATTATTATTCCACAATGCTAAAAGAGGAAAATAAGTTGATTTGGTTGCAGATATACTTTAAACACTGGACTTTTTCAATGAAAGCGGGGACTTTGTAAGGAAAGATCTGCGAAATCATTTCAAATTGTTTTTAATCTTTTTCGGTAACCATTTATGCGTTTGTGTATTCTTTTTCATAGAATTTGGACAAGAGTCCATACATTAACTAAATTTCAAATACCCAATACACAAAAATGCATGGGAAACCTGGAGTCATTTTATGAGGTAAATACTGATGCTTTTGTTAGAGATGGTGTATGCAGGTACTGCAGCTGTGGCTGCAGTGAAATGAGACTTGTTGAATTGGGTTTATTGGGTTTCATGCTATAGTAATGCCATTCATTCTCACTGTATGAGATCCTGTCTGTGATGCAGCCTTCTGTTGTCCTGAATTTCTGTATAATATTGATGGTTTTCATAGCAGTTATCATCATAATGATGTTATTAAGAAGTTGATTGATTCAGGTAGGACACTGCTAAAGGCCAAGGTGTGAAACGCATGGCCAACCACTGAGAACTGCATCTAACTTGTTATATTGATGGTCCACAACATTAACTATATATGGACCAATAAAAAAGTATGATTCATTATATAAGATAAATTACCCAACTTATGATCTAGTTAAATAATAGTAATTTTATCCATTGTACAACTTGATGTTCAGTAATGCAGTCTTGCGAATGAGTTGTTATAGCACCTGCTTTATTTCTTCACACACTGCAGAAGATAATAAGCTTCTCATAAACATCAGTATACCTGCACCATCACCACAGATAAATACCACAAACCCGAGGAGGCAAGACCGACACCGATATGAGCTGGTCTTGTGTAAATGTATGTGTGTGTGTGTGTGTGTGTGTGTGTGTGTGTGTGTGTGTGTGTGTGTGTGTGTGTGTGTGTGTGCGTGTGCTCTTTAGAGCAGCAAGACAGGCATCAGGAATCTATTACAAACCCTATTAAAGGATCTCATGCTGTCAATCACAAACCATCTAAGAGCAGGAGATAGTGGCCTCAGCGAAACATGAGTAGTCAGACCAGAGAGTGTGTTTGTGAGTTTGTGTGTGTGTGTGTGTGTGTGTGTGTGTGTGTGTGTGTGTGTGTGTGTGTGTGTGTGGAGTGTGTGTGTGTTCAGGCATAGCATGAGTATGTGAATGAGCGTGAATAAACAGCTTCAGTTTCTGTAATATTCACGCTGTACGTTGAAGCAGATTTTAATCAGAAACTATTAAATCCAGCATTAAATCAAAAAACCAGGGAGGGCAAAATCTTTTCACTTACAAAAAAACTGCCAATAAATAAATTAATAAACAACCAAGCAAATAAATACATATGGACAATATGGAGGAAAATTATATGTTATAAAGACAGGTTATATTATATAACATTCATATAATGCAAGGGGGGAAAAACGGGTTATTTAGCTATATATATATATATATGAATATGTGAAAGGGAAAGTTTATAGGACTGTGGTGAGACCTGCGATGTTGTATGGTTTAGAAACAGTGGCATTGAGTAAAAGACAGGAGGTGGAGCTGGAGGTAGCAGTGCTGAAGATGTTGAGATTTCCATTGGTAGTGACGACGATGGACAAGATTAGAAATGAGTTTATTAGAGCACATTTTAGAGACAAGATGAGGAAGGCGAGATTGAGATGTTTTGGACATGTGCAGAGGAATTCTGAGGATGGAGCCACCAGAAAGGAGGAAAAGAGGAATGCCAAGGAGGAGGTTCATGGATGTGGTGATGGAGGACATGCAGGTGGTTGTAGATTGTGTCTCAATCTAAAATCTAAAAGAAATAAAATGACCCAGGGTGCTAAATTTCCTTCACTATGCTTCAGTAGTAAAGGTAAAGTATGTGTAAAGTATGTATACATTTGTTTATTTATGTATTATTATTGATATTTTTAATATTGTAATATTAATGTTACAAAGTCACATTATTATTTTTTTTTAATTAGTTCAAAATACAATTCTGTATTTAATTTTAGATTTTTTCAGTTTTATTTTTATTTTCTTTGCAGCTAAAGCAAGAACAGTTAAACAAAAGCACATTTTAATTCCAAATTCAGCTTTTATTTAAACTTTTTCTTAGTTATTTTGCAAGGGTATACTGTAGGCAAACTGAAGCTTGTCATGATAATAATATAAGATATTTGGACAGACAGACAAGCAAGCTAGGAAACAAGCAAGCAAAGAGTTAATTCTTGATTCAATCTAATTTAATTCAAACTAAAAGAACTCTAACTGCTTTTTTATTACTTTTTTTTTGTTGCACTGTTCTAATCCATCTCCTTACAGAAGTCTTTTCTGAAGAACTTGAATGGATTTGTTAGATTAATGAGCAGTAAATCACTCATCATGAGTGTGTGTTCAATTTTACAGTGAAGTCTCATCATTCAGAGCTAACAGCACTATCGTTCTTTATTATGTTACCTTTTATTTAATCACACATTACTGACCCATTCTAAAGCCAATCTCACATCAAGTGACTTAATCCAGGGCGTTCATAATAATAAAGTGTCAGGTTGTAGTCAGCTGGGTGCTCCAGTCTCCAGCAACCACCACCGTCTCCCAATATGGCTACCACATATAGCAACTTCCAGTCAACATTCACACACACACACACACACACACACACACACACACACACACACACACACACACACACAAGCTACAAAATGATAGCGACCAGTGCATGCATCCTTGCATTAAAACGTGTTATTAGTGCTCAGAAATACAAATACAAAGCAAGCAAAAGAAAAATCGGGATACATCTCTATATAATTCGGTCAGTTTTTGTTCTAATAGTTTAATACATTTTCAAATTTGGCCTGTTTGGTTTATGTAGGAGGCTGTAAAGAATCATCTTTCAGAGACAGAATTTATTTAATTTTTCTATACAAGAATTTTTAATCCTTCAGTGACCCTTGCTTTTACAGTTTATCCTGAATACACAGTGCACAATGTGGGAATACACACCCTAAAAGAAGCATACCAGGACCCCAGTTAATCTACTGTATCATGTGGAAAGTGCTAGCTGTCAGGATTATGGAATGGGGACTATGTTACCCAGCAGTATCGCAATTCTAGGTCTAATCACTTTCCCCTGTTCCTTGTCCTCTAGATTATCACCTGTATTTAAGTCTCACCTTGCAACATACTCAATAAAGCAAAAAATTACTTAAAAAAAAAAAACAGGGCTCTGAAACAATTTTCACAACAAATCTTCCAAATTAATCCTGATTTAAAGAAGTCATTGAATGAAAACCACAAATCTGCTGTAGCATTAAGAAAGTATAAACTGTATAACATGGTGTTTATTAAGACCTTTCTTTATATTCATAATCCAGATATGACTTCAATACAGCTTCTCTCAACTCAACATCACAAGTGTCAAATTCAGAATTGCATAAAGAATTTGCACTGTCCATCAGTGAACAGCTGATAACCCTAACAATAATGGTACTTAACCCATCAGGCATATCTTTATGGCCACCGATGAGACATAACATTATTACCGCCTGCCTAATATTGTGTTGGTTCTCCTTTTGCTGCCAAAACAGTCCTGACCCATCGAGCATTCACAATATTAATTTCAGCAATTTGAGCTACATGAGCTCGTCTGTTGGATCGGACCACACGAGCCAGCCTTCACTCACCACATGCAGCTAAAAACCTTAACTGCCCATGAACCTGTCACGGTTCACCACTGTTCCTTCCTTGGAACATTTTGATAGATACTGAGCTTTTGGACAAGGCTTAAGAACACACATTGCACTACTGAGACATCACAGCCACATACACAGGGGATGGTGTGAATAGGTTCACTAATATAAAATAGACACACACAAAAAAAAAAAGTTTTCCAAAACCTTCTTACTTGATTATGAGAGTTATGCATTAGCAGTGTCAGAAAGTTCAAATTCAAATGTTATTTGTCACATACACATTCTTACAAAGTACGACATGTAGTGAAATGCTTTTGAAGATTCTTGCATATTCAAATCTCTCTTTTCATTATCATGTGAGTTTTTAATTTACAGAGCAACAAAAGCTTTAGAAATGAATCTTTAATTAAAAACATTATCTTATGTTACTGTATATGTATCAGAGTTAGTACAACATGAGCATTTTATCAAGTTGGAGATAGAGGTGGGCATTAAGTCTCTGTTTAGAGACAGGAAATGTTCCAAAACAAAGACTCTTGATCAAGGTTTCCTTTGAGGAAGCATGAGGCATGATGCATCGAACTGAACTGTGCTTGAGTTTGTGGTATGGTTGTAGATAAACATTGGCACATTAAACCTGATTCAGAAACTACAGGCACCCGTGGTAATAAGAGTTAACTTGCCATATAGAAAAATGACAAATGACTAAACAAATACAAGAATGGCCTCAGTGAAGAAAAACTTCTGAATGCTTTTGAGATAGTAACATAGGATATTTTATTAGTTTGTTGTGCTTGGTGCTCTCTTCCTTAATGTAATCTACTTTATTATATGGCTGCATTTTGTCAAAACATAAATAAATAAATAAATAAATAAATAAATAAATAAATAAATAAAAATAAAATATTATAAATGTAATATAAATTATATAATTATTATTTTAATATATAAATAATGATTATTTTATTGAAAGCTTTATTTATTTGCTACAAAAAGTGACATTTTCCTTAGTGGCAATTTCCTCAGTTCACTTTTTGATTGTCTCAGGCAGAATAAAACATGGCTCACACTTTGATTTCCGATCTGTTTTCTAGAATGACATTGAAACGGAAGTCAATGTGTTTACCTGCTGCACGATTAGCTCTCTAAAACAACAATTTTTACTCTCTAACACCAAAGACAGGTTGATTCTATGATTACATCTGCATGTAAACATAAAGACATTGTAAAGTTTCCTTCACAGCAAACTTTGTTATTTATAGATTTATATCCATTTATAGTTTTGTGTATATAAAAAAACATCATCCCAGCCCAATATAAACACAATTTTCTTTTAAAAATATTGTATCTTATATGAAAACTGCTTGTCGTTTTTTTTTATGCAGTTTAGTTTTTATTAATATTTGTGAACAATTGGCACAAATTAAAATAATTAAATACATTTACATCAATGAAATAATCAAATTAAATAGTTTATACTGGTTAGAACTCATGTGGGTAATACAGATGGGTATATAAGTGTGTGTGTGTGTGTGTGTGTGTGTGTGTGTGTGTGTGTGTGTGTGTGTGTGTGTGTGTGTGTGTGTGTGTGTAGGTACATTTAAAGTAGGTTTTCTGATTACATTTAAATGTAAAATAATTATTTTAACTCTTTAATAAAGTAACAATTAAAAAGGTTTACAGGGAATGTATGCACTATAATCAGGCAAAAGGTGTAAATAAATATAATAAAGCTGTTGATAATATGTGCTGAAATTCAAATTATATTAAAAAAAATTCTAAAAGTTTATATAAAGACTAACTGTGTGTAAAAGTCTGTATTTGTTAATACGTGTTAAATAATGAAATAAATGTTCTAGTTGTAGACCCTGATTGTGAAGTTGCTGATGTTCTGTAGTGAAGTGTCCCTTGGTTTGATCTCATCATTCAGCAGCTGTCACGACGAGCCAATATTTTGTCTCATCACCATGATAGATGGCCAAATTATCGGCGTGTGTCACCAACACACAGCTCCAGTACGCACAGAGAGAAAACGCCCACGTCAGCTCGATTGATTGCAGGAATTTTGGGGTTGGACACTTCAGAGATTTGACGAAGTTTTTGACAGTTTTCCTTTTTAAGGTCAGCACGTTCAAATTAACCATAGCAACTGCTCTTGGTGTCTCCGTGATGACGATGCCTGAAGAAGGTCAAAATCGCCTGAAGTGATTAAACTTCGGAGTCAATCGAGTTGCCCTAAGCACTACGGAGGATTTATTGGACACGATTGATTAGCACCGAGCACGATGTGATGTGCCAGATGCTCCAGCAGTGCAGAATAAAGAACAGAATATTAATCTCAGTCAGAAAAACACTGACGCTGGTTTCCAGTCCTGCTGCGAGTCTCCTACAGGGCAAAATTGCAGAGTATAATCAAAACTCAACAGTGAAAAAAACAAAAACCCTGAAAGTCATGTATCTGTTTACCGCCATGTGAAAAAGGAAATGGAGCGGTAAAGCATCTACATGCTGCATTGAATTCAACATCACCTGTGTTCATACACATTTTAGATTATGACTTGTCAAAACGTATTGATTAACTTCTTATGAGAGGAGCTCTGACACTAGTGCAGCTGCAAATCACATCATTTAAGACTATTATAACAAATCAAAAAATGCTTGGTAAAAAAGGAAGCAACATGTGCTAATCTTATTAGACTTATATAAAAATGTTTATTTGATATTTGAACATTGTCATTACAACAGTATAACATTATAACTTTGAGTCTTCATTGTCACTGCTTTATAACACCTTCAAGATCTTCAGAATCGTAAACTTCAGGAGTTTGTTATTCTTTGTTGTTTCTCAGAAGTTTAAAAGGATAATTAACTTTGATGACTTCAAATGAGTGAAAGTCTGTGAACACCTGACTATAAAATTTATATATGCTTTTTAAAACATCCCATTCCACAATAAGTCCACATTAACAATGTTTACACATTAAGCTCTACTCCAAGTCAGGTACTGATGTAGGTCAAGGAGGCCTGGGGTGCAGTTCCAGCATTCCAATTAATTCCATCGGTGTTCAAAAGGGGTAGAGGTCAAAGCTCTATGGCAGGCCATTCAAGATCTTAAACTCTAGCACCTTGTAAACCTTATCTTCATGGAGCTGGGTCTCTTAGTTCCAGTGAAGAGAAAATTAACTCACATCAGACAAAGGCATCCAATAGAATTGTGTGCCTGCAAATTTGTAGTAACAGTTAAGTGAGGAACCACATTTAGCTGAAAAATGAAGTAGACCAATACTTTCGTCCATATTAAACAATGGGGGACCTGATTTGGTATAAGAATAATAAAAATTTGAGGTAACAGAAAATCCATTTCATCACAGACCTCTCCCTCATTAATTATTTTACTCAAACACACACACACACACACACACACACACACACACACACACACCACACACACAGACACACACACCCCACACAGTGTTTATTAAGGATTTATCTATTTAATTAAAAGTCAGAAAGAAAGGACATCAGTTATTTTCACTCAAACATTAACTTATGTTTTTTTTCCCATCATGTGGAGTAATACAAACAATATTAATCATTTATTGCTCTCACAGTGGTATGAAAAGGGTTTGCCCCTTCCTGATTTCTTAATTTTTTGCATGTTTGTCACACTTTAATGTTTCAGATCATCAAACTAATTTAAATATTAGTAAAATATCACAAAAGTGAACACAACA
>JBCEWE010000578.1:1992500-1995000 GCA_039877035.1 Silurus lanzhouensis | reverse complement strand
TTACATCTGTAACCTAGAGATTTCTGATGTCACGGTTGTTTAAGTTTCAGAGAGATATTTAAGGGGGAAGAATTCTAGTGCTGTCAGAAACTTTCCACCACAACCTACTGTAACATATTCTGAGAGACATTTATGTGACAATCTTCAAGCCAGAGGATATCAAGATAGATTTTTTTTTAAGCCAACAGACACCAAATCTAGATTGGAACTAAAAGCTAATTTGGACTTCTTCAACTTACATTCTGTGAACAGGAAACATCACCACTACTGAAGAAAACCTGATCTGAGGATCTTAGATTATATATATTTTCCCATCAAAACCTTGCAACCCTGTTAGAAGTATAAAGATGTTTCTAATATTTATAGTATAAAGATGTAACCATGATTTATAGCACATAAAAGATAGAATGGCAATTGGACTAGAGAATGGAGCAGGTGGAATCGGGGGGATAAATAGACCATGGACTTGGAAAGGTAAATATGCCATTGGATTTGAAAATGGATTAGATGAGATATTTAAAGAAGGACTTGAGGACATATGACGTATATCTTGTATGTATTTTCTCCTTTGAATAAACCTAGTGTTTAACTCTGTCTCAACAATAGTTACACTTTAAAGGTTTATTAATGTATCTTTGTTTTAATGCTGTCTTTTCTGTTCATGCTTAATATCAAAATGATCACAAAATGATCTGTTCCTTATTTTCCAAACCAGGGTGCATTTTATATGATATATATGATGAAATGTACCATACTATACGGTGGCCGAGAAGTGCAAAACACATTAGCAAACCCGAAAACAAAACAAATGCAAAAACAAAACAACAAATCTGAGAACGAAATAACAAATTCAAAACCAAAATAACAAATCTAAAAACAAATTAACAAATCCAAAAACACAACGACAAGTCAGACAAACCGGAAAAGGTAGGTATAGTTTGTGAATGAAAACTTATCGATCATTGAACGAGACATCTTTTTTATTTATTTATTTATTTTTATTTATGTTTTTTAAACAATTACCATATACAAACAACATGGCAATAACAAGTACAATTTAAATTACAATACACAGAACAGGTGCGTTAAGCTTGCCACTCCTTTTCTTTCTTTCTCTCTCTTTCTTCTTTTTCTTTCTCTTCCTCCCTTTTTACCTATTCTTAACTTTTTAGTTTCTTTTATGTTTATATTTATTTATTTTTTATTATTTGTATGTTTGTGTAGTTAGTTCTATGTTGTGTTTGTCTCATTCATTAAACGCTGTATTTGTCATAAGTGATTGAAATGTGAGCGGCACTTAAGAGTGAGACAAAGTTCCTGCAATATTTGATCTTAACTACATGCTTTATTATTTGTACAGTATAAAGTAAAGGGGGGGTCGCGTCTTTCTTGGCCAGGAAGATACCCCTTTAATAGAATTAATAAAAGATTATACTGTCTGTTTGGTAAAGAACAGACCAAATAATTGTAACTTTAATTCCATTACCGTTAATTCAACAACTTGATTTAAATATTTATTAACCCGTTATTGTTACTAATAAATATTTCCCTTTTTGTGAGCTAAAGCTGCACAAGGGCGTGGCTCTTAAAGCACACCAGAGGTTTCCTTTACAGTCAAAACTGTGTTCCTCCTTGGTTATTTTCAGGCCCTCTTTGTGGCCCCCCTTTTTCCTGAAGTTTACTCCAGGCATGCTTTCCTTTATCCTAGAACAGGGTATGTTCGCATGGTACCCTTGGTCATCCTATGACCTGTTATGTTGCAGGAATTCTTCCTCCTCCTTTCCAAACCCCAGACCAGGAAAAGCTGAACCGACTTTGTCCGCTGCGAGCACTGGACATATATGTTCACAGAACAAGTTTGTGGAGAAAGTCGGAGCGACTCTTTGTCTGCTATGGCCATCCTAGGAGAGGCCTTTCTGCGAACCAGCAGATGCTTAGCAGATAGAGTGTGGATGGTCAGACTGGCGGAATTGGTCTCTTCCCTGTTGGAACAAGATGCTGCATCTCCATGCCACACTGCCTGCATCCCTTCAGCGCTTTCTTTAGTTGTCAGAAGCTAGCACCAGTTTCACTCCATGTGTGTTTTATAGGGTTTTTTGGTCATGACGTCACCCCGCCAGTGACGCCGCACTTTCTATTGGACTGATTACAAATGTGATTCAGAGCGTGGACAAAGTGAAAGTGTTCCCAAAGCATTGTTAATGCAGCGTCTCGTTCCCTCAGGGAACCAGGGTTTCATACGTAACCTGGAGATGTTCTTGATCAGGGTATGAAGAGTCCTAGTGGTTCCAAACTGATGGAGGCCAATAAGCTCAATGGGACATTCAATGCTGTAAATATTATTATGTACCCTTCCCCAGATCTGTGCCTCAATACAATCCTTTCTCGAAGGTCTACAGACAATTACTAGGACTTCATGGTTTGATTTGTGCTCTGATGCACTGTTAACTGAGACCTTATATAGACAGGTGTTTTTCTTTAGAGAACATGTCCAATCAAC
>JBCEWE010000578.1:1812500-1987500 GCA_039877035.1 Silurus lanzhouensis | reverse complement strand
GGTTGCCTTCTTTTTCCAACATTAAATTATGCCAAACCAGAAACTTCTGCTTAAACATGGAGCTTTGGCCAGCATGAAAATCTGCCCAACCACAGTATTTGCCTAGTAGGAGGCTTTTACCCAAAATGAGGCTTTAAATTATCTAATGCTGGGGTCCAAAATAGTTTCTTCCCTTGTTTTTCTTTTAACCCAAACAGGACTTGTACCCTAGAGACTTCTGCCCAAACCCAGCATGGGGCATTTTCTTGGAGCAGACCTTCAAATGTCATTCCATTCACTGTATAGATTACTTATATATTAGGTACACTATATGGACAAAAGTTTGTAGACACGTGGTCTTACCAGGTATGGGATTTTTGAACATATTTTTTTGCTTTTTGAACATCCCATTTCACATTTAGCCCCCTTTGGGGCTATACTAAAATCAACTCTTCTGGGAAGATTTTTCACCATATTTT
Source organism: Silurus lanzhouensis (assembly GCA_039877035.1). Taxonomy (NCBI): domain Eukaryota; kingdom Metazoa; phylum Chordata; class Actinopteri; order Siluriformes; family Siluridae; genus Silurus; species Silurus lanzhouensis. The sequence continues at coordinate 1,987,042 of JBCEWE010000578.1, read as the reverse complement.
GGAGTGTGTTTGTGGAGATTTGTGCTTATTCAGCCACAAGGGTTTTAGTAAAGTCAGTTACTGATGTAGGGTGAGGAGGCCTGGAGTGCAGTCAGCATTCCAATTTATCCCAAAGGTGTTGGAGAAATCAGACTTCTATAACAGGTAACCACATACTGTATACAGGAAAATACAAGTCTCCCAATACTGTTGTCCATATAGTATGTTCCTTACAAATAACAACATTCTATCTTTTACTTTTAAATGTGTAATGTGTAATTCAACTTCACATCTCACTCAATTAGTTTAGTTCCTTGATCAATTCAAGGAAATTGAGGAAGGAACATTCAGCAAACAGTGTTTAACTGAAGATCAAGGTCAAAACAGGAAAGTGTATACTACTTGTCAATCACCTGAGCGATAGGACACACACATACATACACACACACACACACACACACACACACACACACACACACACACACACACACACACACACACACACACATACATCTGCAATATCCTGAGTCAGCAGGTAAACAAAGGTGTCAGGACAAAGATACACTAGGGATGCAGGATGCAGTGACCCCTGATGAATCATCTCACTCCAAATGCTGAAGGTTGTTTTTTATTTCTTTTCATTTTTTCCTTTTAATTTGTGTCCATTTAAAATAATAATAATAATGTTATAAGTTGATTTCAGACAATATTTCTAAATCATATTTATATAAACATAATATAATATAATATAATATAATATAATATAATATAATATAATATAATATAATATAATATAATCTTAACATTTAACTAAGCATTTTATTTAATTATTTATTTATGAATGCAAATATATATATAGATAGATAGATAGATAGATAGATAGATAGATAGATAGATAGATAGATAGATAGATAGATAGATAGATAGATAGATAGATAGATAGATACTAAATACTAATTCTGGGTTTTTTTAGGGATCCTTTTCTAGGGTCTAGTTGGTTTCAACTGAGACTAAACTCCCCCATACCTTCTTCTTAGATTCAAATCTAAGAACATTGGAAACATCAGGCAAATACACAAATGATTTTATTGAAATGAAGAAATAAACTTGAAGGGGTGGTGTAATAAAACAGTTTATTATTATTTCCTTTAACAGCACATCTGGGCATTTTGCAAATACATTTTCGAATGGCACTGCATTAATTATTGTTTCTTGTCAATTTTCCTGTTGCAGTACAGAATAACATTCATTGGGAGAGAAAAAAATTACAAAATAATTAAAGCAGTGCTATTCTAAAATTTATTTGCGAAATGCCCAGATGTGCTGTTAGAGGAAAATAATAATAAACTCTGTTTCCTTAAAGACTTATAATCCCTAGATGACATTATAAAGAAGGTTATAAAAGCTAGGATTGTTTGTAATTGGTGCCTTCTTCTTTCTAGTAGGTTGGTATCTAGTTGTTTTTGGTGTGTTGCCTTTATCCTGATTCTAATTTATTTTTCTTTGTTCTGTGTTAGATTTCTTTTTTCCAGAATTTCCCACATTTGCATGACACTGACAATCCAATCAGCATAAATTAAAATATCAGCTTAGTTTCTTTTTTTAATTATTATTATATTTAATTATATGTTTTGTTTGTATTAGGACATGGCCGAACTGTTTGTTGTTTAATTGGAATGTTGCCAATATTGAGGTTTAAAGTGACTAGATTTTTTTTTATTATTATTTGTGTCATAGGGATGACTCCAAAATGCTATATGAACCTGTGCTATCATGGAGAAAACCAGTGTTGGAAGCTATAAGACCAGGAAGCTATAAAAGCACATGCAGTGGAGACGGCACTAGCTTTTGTTTGATCAGGAAGCGCTCTGTGTGTGTCTGTTTGTTTGCCACAGGTAAGTATTGGTTAATCTGGTAAAAAAAAATTATAATAATAAAAAAAAAAATTGAAAAGCAAACTTAAGGCAAGTGGTCTTTTAGGCTGTGTGTAGCTTGTCTAGGGGTTCAACCCAGCCATTAGAGAGGCACAAGCCAGTGCACTCTTAGTGCCGGTCCCAAGCCCGGGTAAATGGGGAGGGTTGCGTTAGGAAGGGCATCTAGCGTAAAACATGTGCCAAATCAAATATGCGGATCACAAATGAGAATTTCATACCGGATTGGTCGAGGCCCGGGTTAACAACGACCGCTACAGGTATCGTTAGCCGACAGGGCACTGGTGGAAATTGGGCTAGTGTTGGCCGAAGGAGAAGGAGAGGAGGAAGACGTCTACAGAGAAGGCAGGAAAAGGAGAAGTGGAGGAGAGTGGAGGTTCGGGTTGGTACTTTAAATGTTGGTACTATGACGGGTAAAGAGAGAGAGTTAGCTGATATGATGGAGAGGAGAAAGGTAGATATGTTGTGTGTTCAGGAGACCAAGTGGAAAGGGAGTAAGGCCAGGAACATTGGAGGTGGGTTCAAACTATTCTATCATGGTGTGGATGGAAAGAGAAATGGTGTAGGGGTGATTCTGAAGGAAGAGTACAGTAAGATTGTAGTGGAGGTGAAGAGAGTTTCTGATAGGGTGATGAACGTGAAGATGGAAGTTGAAGGAATGATGATAAATGTCATCAGTGCCTATGCTCCACAAGTTGGCTGTAAGATGGAGGAGAAGGAAAGATTCTGGAGTAAATTAGATGAAGTGGTAGATGGTGTACCTAGGAAAGAACGATTGGTGATTGGGGCAGACTTTAATGGGCATGTAGGTGAAGGGAACAGAGGTGATGAGGAGGTGATGGGTAGGTATGGTCTTAAGGAGAGGAATGTGGAAGGGCAGATGGTGGTAGATTTTGCTAAAAAAATGGAAATGGCAGTGGTGAACACTTATTTTAAGAAGAAGGAGGATCATTGGGTGACGTATAAGAGTGGAGGAAGGTGCACACAGGTGGAATATGTGCTATGCAGGAGATGCAACCTGAAGGAGATTGGAGACTGTAAGGTGTTGGCAGGGGACAGTGTAGCTAGACAGCATTGGATGGTGGTCTGTAGGATGGTTTTGGAGGCGAAGAAGAAGAGAAGGAGAGTGAGGACTGAAAGAAGAATAAGATGGTGGAAACTGAAAGAGGAGGAATGTAGTGTGAGGTTCAGGGAAGAGGTCAGACTGGGGCTCGGTAGTGTTGAAGAGGTGTTGGGTGATTGAGAAACTACTGCAGGAGTGATGAGGGAGGCAGCTAGAAAAGTACTTGGTGTGACATCTGGGAATAGAAAGGAAGACAAGGAGACATGGTGGTGGAATGAGGAAGTGCAGGAGAGCATAAGGAGAAAGAGGTTGGCAAAACAGAAGTGGGATAGTCAGAGTGATGAGAAAAGTAGGCAGGAGTACAAGGAGATGCGGCAGGAGGTAAAGAGGGATGTGGCGAAAGCCAAGGAAAAGGAATATGAGGAGCTGTATGAGAGGTTGGACACCAAGGAAGGAGAAAAGGATTTATACCGATTGGCCAGGCAGAGGGACTGAGTTGGGAAGGATGTGCTGCAAGTTAGAGCAATAAAGGATGGAGAGGGAAATGTGTTGACTAGTGAGGAGAGTGTATTGAGAAGGTGGAGGGAGTATTTTGAGCAGCTGATGAATGAGGAAAATCAGAGAGAGAGAAGGTTGGATGATGTGGAGTCGGTAAAGCAGGATGTAGATAGGATTAGTAAGGAAGAAGTGAGAGCAGCGATTAAGAGGATGAAGAGTGGAAAGTCAGGTAGACCAGATGACATACCTGTAGAAGCATGGAGATGTTTAGGTGAGATGGCAGTGGAGTTTTTAACCAGATTGTTTAACAGGATTTTGGAAGATGAGAGAATGCCTGAGGAATGGAGAAGGAGTGAGCTGGTACCGATCTTTAAGCATAAGGGAGATGTGCAGACCTGCAGTAACTACAGGGGTATAAAGTTAATCAGTCACACCATGAAGTTATGGGAAAGAGTAATGGAAGCCAGGCTGAGAGAAGAGGTGACAATCTGTGAGCAACAGTATGGTTTCATGCCAAGGAAGAGCACCACAGATGCCTTATTTGCTTTGAGGATGTTGATGGAGAAGTATAGAGAAGGACAGAAGAAACTGCATTGTGTATTTGTGGATTTAGAGAAAGCGTACGACAGGGTGCCAAGAGAGGAGTTGTGGTACTGTATGAGGAAGTCAGGTGTGTCAGAGAAGTATGTGAGGGTGGTGCAGGACAGTATGAAGACAGTGTGACAGCAGTGAAGTGTGCAGTAGGAACGACAGACTGGTTCAGGGTGAGGGTTGGTCTACATCAAGGATCGGCCCTGAGCCCTTTCCTTTTTGCAGTGGTGATGGACGGGTTGACGGACGAGGTCAGACAGGAGTCTCCCTGGACTATGATGTTTGCGGATGATATTGTGATTTGTGGTGAGAGTAGTGAGCAGGTTGAGGAGAGCCTGGAGAGGTGGAGATATGCGCTGGAGAGAAGGGGAATGAAAGTCAGTAGGAGTAAGACAGAGTACATGTGTGTGAATGAGAGGGAGGGCAGTGGAGTGGTGCGGTGGCAGGAAGAAGAGGTGGAGAAGGTGGAGGAGTTCAGATACCTGGGGTCAACAGTGCAAAGTAATGGAGAGTGTGTTAGAGAAGTAAAGAAAAGAGTGCAGGCAGGGTGGAGTGGGTGAAGAAGATTGACAGGAGTGATTTGTGATAGTAGGGTATCTGCAAGAATGAAAGGGAAAGTTTATAGGACTGTGGTGAGACCTGCGATGTTGTATGGATTAGAGACCGTGGCATTGAGTAGAAGACAGGAGGTGAAGCTGAAGGTAGCAGAGCTAAAGATGTTGAGGTTATTAGAGGGACAACGCATGTAGGATGTTTTGGTGACAAGGTGAGGGATGCGAGATTGAGATGGTTTGGACATGTGCAGAGGAGGGACATAAATTATATTGGTAGAAGAATGCTGAGGATGGAGCCACCAGGTAGGAGGAAAAGAGGAAGGCCAAGGAGGAGGTTTATGGATGTGGTGAGGGAAGACATGCAGGTAGTTGGTGTGAAAGAGGCAGATGTAGAGGACAGGGTGGGATGGAGACGGATGATCCGCTGTGGCGACCCCTAATGGGAGCAGCCGAAAGAAGAAGAAGAAGAAGAAGCTTGTCTAGGGGTTCCCATTGAGGTGGTCCCTCCCCCCTACAGAGAGTCCGGGTTTTTTACAGCCAGTATTTCATAACCCCAAGAAAAATGGGTTGCTGCACCCCACTTTGGAACCACTCACTAATGAGGCTTAGGTTTAAGATGTTAATACTGAAACAAGTCATGTCTCAAATCAGGACAGAGGACTGGTTTGTCACGATAGATCTGAAAGATTACTCTCACCGTGCACCATTTACTACGTATGTGGATGCGGCTCTGGCTCCTCTGATATTCCAGGGCATTCGCATACTGAACTATATCGACCATTGGTCAATATTAGCTTAATTAGAGCACTTGGCAACCTGGCATTGATATGTTGTTCTTGCTCACATGAAGGGATTAAGGTTAAGACAAAATGCCAAGAAAAGTGTACTTTCTCTGATACAGAGGACCACTTATCTAGGTGTGGTGTGGGATTCAACCAATATGCGGGCACAGTTGTCTCCTGCTCAAGTTGAGTCTATCCTCACGGCTGTTAAGAGAGTAATAGAAGGCAAGTCACTCACTGTAATGTAGTTTCAAAAACTGCTGGTTTTGATGGCAGCTGCATACAACGTGGTGCCACTTGGCCTCCTATACATGAGACCCCTGCAGTGGTGGCTCAAGACCAAAGGGTTCTCCCGAAAGTGCAACCCACTCCACACATTCAAGGTCAAACTTGTTAAGGTCACACAGCGTTTTAGACATGTGGAGGGAACCCGGGACTCTGTTACAGGGCCTTATGTTGGGGGCTCCTTGTCATCGTGTAATCTTAATGATGGATGCCTCACTCATAGTTTGGGGGGCGGTCTGCCCAAGGTCTAGAAAAAGGGTCCCATCTCTTAAGGCCAGCCCAGGAAATGGAGGCTCCACCCAGATGTGGTGGAGCGAATATGGAGGAAGTTTTACAGAGCACAAGTGGACCTCTTTGTGACTTGAGAAAGCTCGCACTGTCCCCTCTGGTTTTCCCTCACTCACCCAGCTCCTCTCGGACTGAATGCTATGGTGCAGGTGTGGCTACGAATGTGTGGTTTTTCACCCGCTTGCCTCCCTCCCGGGAGTTTTGGAGAGATTTTGCTGGGATGGAGTCTGTCTCTTTCTGGTAGGCATATGGACAGGGATTGCAGGGATTTCTGACTATGGTGGGCCCATCAGCTAGTACAATGAGTCAGCATACAGAGAAGAGGTGCAACTGTTAACAGTCTGATGTGGAGCAAACAACCTGTCCCTGAATGCTGACAAAATGAAAGAGCTGTCTGTTGACTTTAGGAGAACACAGAGCGACGATTCTCCACTAATCATCGATGGATCCTCTGTGAAGATTGTCAAAATCACCAAATTCCTTGGTGTTCATTTGGCAGAGAACTTTACTTGGTCACTTAACACCAGCTCAATCACCAAGAATGCCTAGCAGTGTCTCTACTTCCTGAGAAGGCTGAGAAAAGCCCATCTCCGTCCCCTATCCTGACCACATTCTACAGAGAGACATTTGAGAGCATCCTGAGCAGCTGCATCACTGCCTGGTTTGGGAACTGCACCGTTTTGGATCAAAGACCCTACAGAGAATAGTGAGGACAGCTAAAAAGATCATCAGCATCTCTCTCTCCCCTCTATCACGGACATTTTCACCACACACACTGCATCTGCAAAGCCAACAGCATTGTGGATGACACCACACACCCCTCACACACACTTTTCACCATCCTGCCATCAGGAAAGTGGTTCCGAAGCATTCGGGCCACCACATCCAGACTGTGCAACAGTTTCTTTCTCTCAAGCCATGAAACTTCTCAATACAGAACCAAATTGAAACTCATGCACACACACACAAATGTGTGACTGAACTGTGTTACTGATCTGTACAACACAGAATCAACACACACTCGTACTCACTTTACACATCCATGTCTCAGCACCACCCATATTATATCACTTCATTATTACAAACTGTTTACATGCTGCTTTTGCATATCTTTTTGACTGCTGCTATTGCTGTTTTGCACAAACCCTTTTGTTAACATTTTGTTAAAATACAAGGTACACTCACATACTCAGTTCTCTCTTACACACTGCACAGTGTAATATACAGTAGGTTTACTGGCGGTGCTATTTTGTGTTTTGTGTATTTTTCCTACAATGTCTTGTGTTGTCTTTGCACTGTCTTGTCTTGCACTGTTTGCACCAGTTTGCACACGATGCACCTTGTGTGGCAAGGACACTTATATATGGTTGAAATGACAATAAAAGCTTTTTGACTTGACTTGACTTGACTTACCTCAAGGAAAACAGACAGACAGAGCACTTCCTGAACACCAGAAGCAAGCGCCGTCTCCACTTCACATGCTGCTCGTGATGTTGCTCCCTCCCGTTGGCAGATTACACACATGGTTCAGAGCATGGTCACACAGAGACGTTCCCAAAGCATTTTTGATGCAACTCGAGTTCCCAAAGTAAACCCTTTTGCCAGTTCACCACTGTTCCTTACTTAGACCACTTTTAATAAATACTAACCACTGCAGACCGGGAAACACCCCACAAGAGCCGAGTTTTGGAGATGCCCTGACCCAGTCATCTAGCCATCACAATTTGGCACACTTTTCTTTTTTCGTATATCCCAGATATTTATAATTTATAGTTGTTAACAGAAGAGATGATCCTACATAGTGGTATATATAGCCCTATTCCATCTTTTTTGAGGTGTGTTGCAACCATTAATAAAAAAAAAAAAAGGAAAATTTTCTCTTTTAAAGTGTTCTATGTTCTTTTGTGAATAAAATTTGTGTATCTGAGATTTGCAGATCATTGCATTTTGTTGTTCACATTGAGCTTTCCAACTGTTTTTTTTTTTTTTATTGTGGTTGTACAACTATAAAAATTATAGTATAAATATAAATAGTTTACCATTTTAACTGAAATAAATAAATGATTAAATTAAATAAGTATATATATATATATATATATATATATATATATATATATATTTATATATATATATATATATATATATATATATATATATCAGAAACTTCTCTGTCCTGAAAACATCAGCAAATGCAAAGTTACAGTTAACATTAGATACTCCTTCCAACGATAAATAACAACAATATAACGATATATAACACATTTTCACATCTCTTTTTAGATTACACATGTATATGTTGTGTCCAAATAGAATAATTAACACATACAGACTAGAACAACCATAATAACATTAAAATATTAATTTAAGAAAAATCTAACAAAGCAGAAAAACTTGTGAAGACAGCAAAGACCTGTTTATTTTCTAAGAATCTAATAAACCCATCAGAATTTCTCTCACTGAGGTTTTCTGACCATAATTGCTCTACAGCAACAAACAAGCATGATATACACTAGCACAAACGCTCAAGTCAATTTAAAATGATGAAAGCATGATATGAAATAATCTATGGATCCCAGTGTTGGCTTGGAGTAAATTTGGCACTACACAAATAAAGCTCTCAGTCAGAAGCAGATTTTTTGTCCCCGAGCAAATCTCGCCTTGTGGAAGCAATATTCCCAATAATGATAGCGTGACAATTTCCAGCCTGCACTGACAAGCCTGAGTTACAAGCATCTAATCTCGCTATCAGCAATTTTGTTTCACCAGGCGAGATTTAGCCTAAACAGATACGATGACATATTGAAAATGAGTCCACAAGAAGTTTTTTACTGTGCAGCTCTGCTGAGACACTAATACTGAACATATTTATTGCCTTCCAGTAAATAAATAAATAAATAAATAAAAATACAGTATCATTTATGCAGTATGGCAGTGTTCAGAGAATTGGAAGATGATGAAACGTAGACACAAAGGAACATTTCCAAACTCATAATTCGTTAATGACCCGCTGATATTCCATTTGTTTCAAATGATTAAATGATTAGATTTACAATCCGACAGCAAATAAATGCAGTAGGAAATGGATTTGTGATGCATTTCAGAGCCATTATAGAATTCGGGTACAAGGAAAAAAAGCTAAGAAAAAAAACCTCAGCTCCCTGCTGAAGATAAGCAGCAAAAATATATTATAAAGTGCTGATGAATATATTAGGCTAAACTGTGGTTTATGATGTCTCAGTGGGGTGAAATCTGAGTGCAATTATTTCTTTAAAAGGCTCAGACTCAACAGAAAAGACAAAAAGATGGATCAATAAATAAGTGAATACATTTCTTTATTTCGCCTCACTGCTGCTTTGGGTTTTGTGCTCAAAGTTGTTTTATTTATCATTGTGATTTTTTTTTTCAAGATTCACACTGATAAATCATTTAGACAGATTATTAACTATTAACCATGAATTCTTGATTCTGATTGGTCAGAAGGTGTCAATGTGGGAGTCAGCAGGTCTGACTGCAAATCACAGGTTTGGATCAATGCTCTTGTTTGAATACGTTATCCTTTTCTACAGTAACAGCTCATTTACAGGGATGTGCAGAGTAGACGCAACACTGCACCGATTTTAGCTTTGTGAGTCATGTAAGAATTCTTGGAATTTGAATTTAAACAAAAAAATTAAACAAACATACAAGCAATAAATAAATAAATAAATAAATAAATAAATAAATAATATGCCTCTCCCTGGTCAGTTTAGTGTTGCAATGACCGACTTTCTGTAAGTTAGACCTGGTCCTGGTTGTCCTGGTCCTGGTTGTCCTGGTCCTGGTTGTTTCAAATGTATCCCTTCTAAGAATTATCAAGAGGAGATTTGGGAAGCTTCACTACAGCTGATTATGTTTCAGGTCAGTGTAAAAACATCTCCAGTGATGATCCAGAAGCACATGGATTAAATTTCAAGTGTCATAGGAGGATAAAATGTAAATATTTATGATAATTTGTTTTTTATAATTTTTTTACATTTAATACATGTGATTATTTGGCAAACATTTTTTCTTTGTCATTGTGTTGTATGGAATGTGTGGAAAGAGTCTCTAGTGTCACAGTCAGAGATGAACCTGTTATTAAGTTTTCTTAAAGGAAAACATATTATTTAATTTTACAATCTACATGAACATTGTTCAAGCACAAAGTCACAGTCATGCCAAAGACAGCAGAATAGATGTGGGTTGTGTGACAGTTCTATAGATAAACGGCACTGTGGTGTCCTCAGAGATCATAGCTCGAATAACTCAGTGTGTTTAGCATCATAAGTTCATCCCAAGAGCTTCAGGGGGTCAAGAACCCATGGAGGACAAAAGCACAAAACACACACCTCGTCCTGGAAACAGTGGCAGATTTGGGGAAGATAATCAGTCATCATGAACGAGCGTTACACAGCCTCTGAGCGGTTGCTTAATATTTTTGTCAGCAAACACTAACGCTCACCTCCTCTGTGTGATGTGCAGAACAACCAGATATTTTTCTGTGTTATTACAAAAGCAAATAATACATAAAAACTGTTAAATAATTTATACCCACCTCCACACAAAAAGATGATTTAATTAATAATGTTAGTGACATTTCTCTTTCTTTATTTCCTTTCTGTTTAACGCTTTCTTTCTTTCATTTTATTATTAAATTTTAACATTTCTAATGCATTTTTCTTTTTATAAATATTTAAATATATCTGAGTAGCTATTTTCCTTTCTTTCTAGCTTTTTTCTTATTTAATTCTAATGCATTTTTTTTTTTACTGAAAACGTAACAAAACGCAAAGCTGAACACACCTTACATAAAATAGCAAATATTATAGTTATAATTGTAATAAAAAAGTATAGAGTTGAATTTTTTTTTTATATAAATGCGTTATATTTTTATGATACGCATCATAACATTATTAAGAATATGACAAAATAAATGCAGTATTTTATTGCTAACTAATTATTAATAATGATTCTTTGTAAGTGCATTAATTGAGCAGTTTCCAGTGTACTGTATACGCTGCACAGTAGATTTGAAAATGTAATACTAAAACCACTCAGTGTAGTTTGTAGTTCTGTTTATTGTGTATTTGTATTTCTTTTTTTAACTAGTGACAGTTACATTTGGGTAAGAATCACAGAATAAACTGAGGATGACATTTTAACTCTGTTATATTTGTGTGCTGAGCACTGATCCGCATTCCTGATCTAATAATCTGAGTGAAAATGGCCAGAGATCGCTTGTCTGTGTGAGGATACAGCATTTTGATGGTCTGCAGGATCAGCGTTCCAATCAGATCCAGTTCCTGCTCGTCGCACTACATCGCCTTTTTATGTACCTCACACTGAGATTACAAGCTACCGGATATAGTGAACTTCATTAGCGTTTCTCTTTTTTTGCGCATATTTTTTTCCTTTCTGCCTTCCAAGTCATCTCTTTGTCCTAGCAGTTATTTTTCCCCGCGGTCCTTTTGAAATGCACGAGCGCCTTGCTTCCTCCGTTTGCGGTGTCTCATGCTGTGCGGGAGATTGAAGGAAACGCATTTGTAAATCAACTGCTCGGCTAAGTAATTTAGCTAATGGACTAATCGGAGCTAAACTTTGTAAATGAGGGTTTTTATGAGGAAGCTGCGCAGAAACGTTTCACCAATGTCACAGCCGATGAGCATGCAACTGAAAAATAGCCGGATGGATGTGAGAAGAAAGAGGGATGGTGCCTTGTCTTATCACCAGTGATGCCCCTTATTGAGAAATAAACTCATGAGATGCAGAACACAATCACTGACTACGGTGACTTCAATAAGTGTCCTGTCACTGAAGATGTCTGAGCTCCTGTTAGAAATGTATATAAAATTAGAATCCTCACGTCCACTTTTTCCACTCCATGCCTGGTTTAAATGTTTTATTATATGTATGAGCTAATCCACAGCTTGGTGTGCATTACATGAATTAAATGGATTATACAAAACAGTCCCATGAAACATAATACATAAAAGTTTTTGCAACATTTACATTTACAGCATTTGGCAGATGCCCTTATTGGTCAAGGGCCCAGCAAATGCAGTAATAGTAGTAAGATTTGACCTCACAACCTATATATATATATATATATATATATATATATATATATAGATAGATAGATAGATAGATAGATAGATAGATAGATAGATAGATAGATAGATAGATAGATAGATAGATAGATAGATAGATAGTGTGTGTGTTATTATGACATTATAATGTTATGACTGGAAATAACAAGGATTATGTCTTCATCATGGCACCTGTTAATGGGGGGGATTTATTAGGCAGCAAGTGAACATTCCTTCCTCAAAGTTTATGTGTTAGAAGCAGGAACAATGGCCAAGCATAGGGATTTGAGAAAGTATGACAAGGGACAAATTGTGGTGGCTAGATGACTGGGTAAGAGTTTACAATTAAGAGCATTTATTAACTCTAGAACTGTGAATAAACTAACTGGAACTACTTCTGTTTTCAGTGGCTTGAACTCACACCTCCCACTCAATCAGAATCAAGTACTCAGTATAATGCCCCAAATTGTAACTTTACATGTCCTTAGGGTTATTACCTGACATACATGACATCTCTGTGTGCATCCTGGCATTATACAGTATCTCCAAACATGCTGTTACTTAAAATAGTAATTCTTCATACAGCTATTGTCTTATTTAAAAAATTGCTACTGATACAAAAGTCAGGTTTAGTATTGGGCTGATAACTTTGATTTGATATCAGAAGAAATAAAAATGATAGATTTGATCAAATCATTTAAGTAATGAAAAAGATTTTCTGTGAGCTTGAAATATTATATATATAAAGTATTTAAACATTCAGTTTAGTTACAAAGAAAATGGTTTCAACTTTCAATTCATTGAGAAAAAGAAATTTAACATGGAGGGTTTATGACAATGTCATGACACATCCTGGGAAATAGGCATTACATTACACATTGTCCTTTTTGTCTGATTCACTTCCTGCCTTGATGGCCCGAGAGAAGTGATTAGAATGTATTAATTCCACAAGTCCGTTTGCTCTCTATCCTCAGTATTATTTGGGATGAGGCAGAGAGCCTCTGTTTGTGCCTTGACCTCCTATTTGAATAAGTTAATGCTGCAGCGTGTTTGTGGGGCGAGAGGAAAATGGAGTGAGTGCCTATCTGTTCCACGCAGAAGGCTCCAGAGAACCCGATTCCTTTTCATGTGTCAGTTTTTGAAGGTGCCATTCTCCTCTGCTGGGTTTTTATCGGCGGCAGGCCCTGACAGCTTCAAGCCGATTTCTGCAAAACCATTCATAAACATCATGATGGGAAAGCAGGAATGTAGAGAAGATGGGGAGAGAGGAAAATAGAGAGCGCAAGAAAGAGAGAGAGAGAGAGAGAGAGAGAGAGAGAGAGAGAGAGAGAGAGAGAGATGGAAAAGAAACATCAATCGTGTCCATATCCTTACTCAATTCTTCACGTAAATCCATGTTTATTATTAGCTGCTTTTGTGTCGTCCAAATAAACATTTGGGATCAGTGTAAAGCAACGCAACGCCATTGAGAACCGTACGTTCTGAATGCTGCTTGAAGTTCGCTTTGGGTTTTCAATTTACAGCACGATGAGTTAAATCTGAAATCCTGGACAAAACTAATCTGACATTCTGACACCTATTCATACCACATTTCAACAGAAAAGGTATAGACCGTATAAATGCCACAGGAAAGGAAAAGAGGCTCTTTCTGTAGAGAAGAAAAGAAAAGAAAAACCTACTGCGGAGCAGAAAATTCGTCTCAGAGGTGATGAGGTTGCTGTTAAAGCCTTGGCATACAGTCAGGTATAAGTGTCCATCATAACAAAACTAATATATAGCTTATATTAAAGTTGTTTGATATCACAAAATAAAATTGAATTCAGAGTTTATTATTATCAGACATTTAGACACAGTGACTCTTGGAGGTTTTCTCTTTTTTTTTTTCTTTTTATTTAAATAAATAATTGTAAAAATATTGCAATTTATTATTATTTTATATATTGTGAACTCTCTACCGATCTCTCATTTTATCCTTTAGGCTACATTGATATAAATGTTGCTGTGATTATATCTCAGATGACATTATCTTGTTTTCTTCTCTGTTATCATGTTCTAATTTAAAAATTTCCACATGCTGTAGCTTAGAGGTTAGCTTCTCTGAAAAAAATATCCTCCTTCAAAAATCCTTCACTTGAAGCATAGCTAGACTACAATTATAAACCAACAGAGCAATGGAGCTTTAAGGTGAAACACAATTTCCACCATGACCTGGAGATGAACGCCTCCTGTCTACCTGTCTATGTCATATAACTTTGGCCAAGATGAACAGACCCTGTACAACTTCACTGAGTCTTTCTAAAAGCAGTCACAGGAGGAGTCTGAGCATGCCGAGAAAATGATGAAACTGCAGAACAAAGAGGAAGAAAGAATTTTCCAGCAGGACATCACAATTCCTATCTCTGTACTAGAATAGGGTAAGCATAAGTAGCCTTATGCTTTTCAGTAGCTTTGTTGTATTAAGAGCCATTTGGAACATATTTTCATTGACTCAGAATCACTGACATTTTCTTCTGCGACATGATAAAACAGCAAGCAGAGTTTGAGATGCATTGCATCCCCAAACAATTTAAACAATCTTTTAAATATCTTAGTAAACTAGAGAATTATTAACAACAATGAAGAGACTATCATGGGACTTTACTTGCTTTAACAGATGCCATATAAATACAAAATAATATTTCACAATGAAGAACCCCTAGGATGTAAAATCACCCCTGGAAATTCACACAGCTGAGGCATTGCTTCCATCATTGTCAAAACAAATAAACCCTAAAATTTTTTTCCATGAAGTGATGGATGAAAGGGAAAGGAATAGCATGCAGAAAGATACGCCAGAAAGAAATACGCCAATGGGTCATGATTACAGCCGAAGAGCTGGCAACATATATGGTTTGCAGAGCATTTAATTGGACTATCTTACAGATTTACACACTGTGTGCCATTTCCATAAATAAATAATGAAAAAAACATTATGTTCCTAAACATATCACACTGAAAATTAATCTCCAAAATATTTTAGAATTTCAGGGTCCAGAACAATAATCTATACATATTGAAACCTGTACTACATGTACTGTTAATGAGTAAGATGTCTAGTGAACTTGAACTTGAACTTGAACTTAATTTATAAATACAATCAATTGTTGCTGCAGCCCAAAAAAACGGATCTCAGGATCTCAGGAACAACATATCAGTTATATGTCATTATTTTTATTTTGTCACTGTAAAAAACCTACAAATGGCCATCATAAGTGTTATATAATTCATTAAATTCCCACAATTAACAGTTTTTGTAGATTAATAGCAATATTTGATAATAAAATATATATTATATTTTTGGATGATATTTGCGAATATTTTTTTTTCCTTTAAACAGAAACTTCATTCTGCAATTATTAAAGCTGTAGCTGTGAGAATTTAATTTAATCTCCCACGCCTGTGTTTATAGCGACTTCTCTTTTTTAATCTAATAGAGTCCATATTTTCCATTTTATACCTTTGACCTTGTGCTTTGAATCAAGCGCCAGCAGTTCTGGAGATTTATTGACTAGCAGTTTTGAGATTTCTTCACTCAAGCATTAGCTGATAGTTTGTCTGCAGAATTAATGCTGTAGTGCTGTGCAAAATTATATTTTATCAAGAACATCTTTCTGTAATAGACAGTAAATGTGCCCTATATTGCTAATCAAAATTCTACATAATGTCAATATATATGAAAGTATTTATTTATTTATTTATTTATTTATAAAAAAAAACAAATAAACAAACAAATAAATAAATAAATAAATAAATAAATAAATAAATAAATAAATAATTTTTTTTTCTTTTATTAAAACGTAAAACCCTTCCATGCGTGTGCTTTTTTAATAAAACAACTAAATAATCATAAACAAATAATGATACTTTTTATTATTATTTTTATTATTACTGTTGTTGTTGTTGTTGTTGTTATACAGTACTATTTTATCCTTAAAATACAGTAAAGGGGAATAAATAAGATGTGTGGGTGGAGCTACCAGGACTGTGCTTTTCACAAAATAACTAAATTAGTCATAGAGGTAAATCTTAGTGTAGTTTACTGCTATAAACAGGTATTTTTTCAGTGCTGCAGTTCCAAAATGCAAAATGTAAACACAAGAGAAAAAAACAACTACATTTCCAATCATAACTGATTACAAGTAAGCTTACATTATATGTTTGTCTGTGTGTGTGTTTTTTAAATACCTATAAATTGTGTGAATCACATAAAAAAAAAAAATGCTCATTATGTCAAAGCTGATCTGCAGCACACAAATCTGGGTTAGGGTTAGTAAGATTTGGTCATTTAGCAAGTCAGTGTTTGAATCAATGAAACTTTTGTTAATTTGTCAGATTTTTTCCTTCTCTATTCATTTCTCCACCATTTCAATCATATCCACTTTTATTACATTCAGCAAGTTACATGATTTAATTTATTGATTATTTGTTTGAGTTATTTTGCTCTCAGTGATTCTGTTAAATAAAAAGCAAGTATAAGCACATGCAAGCGTGATGAAAGTCTCTATGTTATGTATGTAACCCTAGTTCCCTTGGGGGACAAGACGGTGCTTCAAAACGCTTTGGGAACGCCTCGTGTGCTTCACGCTCTGAATCACGTGTAAAATCCGGCCAATAGGCAAGTCGAGCTGTGGCTGTGAGGAGTCTGTAAGCTCACTAGCTTTCAGAGTCAGCGGTTAGCAAACCCGAAGTCGAGGAGCTCATGGAGCTTTGACACATGCTGTGGAAAAGCTAGATCTAGCTTGGCTGGCTGATGAGTAGAAAGCTCCTTCATCCAGAAAGCTCGACGAGCGCTTCCTGCTCCCCGTCTGCAAGTCTAACCTCCATGTTGAGGTCTACCATTTTACCTGACCTGCACACCAAGGTGTCCAGGTCCTGGGGCAAAGCCTTTCTCAGCCCGTTATCTTGGTAGTTGAAAGGTTCCAGAAGGCAGAGAAACAAACAGCAGCATTCAAGTGGTATCGTCCTAACCCTAACCAAGCACCTCCCATTGGGAGGTCTGTCATCTTCAATAAGATGGGTTTGACAAAAAAGTCCTGACAGGATGTTCTGCCAGACGTGTCTCGATGGGTCCTGAGCACTGTTCCTGAGCAGGCTTTGGTCATGGAATAGGAAGTATGCACTCTCCTGAAGAAGGCCATTGAGGTGGTCTCTCCATCAGACAGAGCCAGGGTACTACAGTCAGTACTTCATAGTTCCCTAAAAAGACGGTGGGCTGCGTCCTATTCTAGATCTATGTCAGCTGAACCTCTCACTAATGAGACTACAGTTGAAAATGCTGATCCTCATGTAGGTCGTGTCTCAGATCAGATACGAGGACTGATTTGTCATAGATCTAAAGGATGCATATTTTCTGAGGTTAGCTTTTGGAAGCTTAAAAATAGCGGATTCTTCCGTTTGGCCCTGCCCTATCAGCCCGCACCTTCACGAAGTGTGTGGATGCAGCTCTGGCTCCAGGTCATCCGCATCCTAAATTATATTGACGATTGGTTTATATTAGCAGTCTGGCATCAAGATGTCATTTTCACTCATATGAAGGAGTTAGGGTTTTGACTGAACACTAAAAAGAGTGTGCTTTCTCTATTACAAAAAAACACTTATCTAGGTGTCATATGGGATTCGACTGCTATGTGCACACAGCTTTCTCCTGCCCGCATTTGGTTCATTCTTAACGGCCATCAGGAAGGGCAGAGAAGGGCAGTCACTCACTGTCAAGCAGTTCAAGAGACTTATATGCTTGGAGAGATCCCTGGTTTCGATCTCTAGGCCCTGTGTTGGGAGTCCTCTCACATCTTGAGAGACATCGCACTGTCCTCTCTGGGTCTCCATGTATCCCCTGGGGCTGGACGCCATGGCACAGGCACGGCCGAAGGCACTGCTCCTGAGAGTTCTGTAGAGAGTTCGTCAGAATGGAGTCCGTTTCCTTCTGGTAGCCATGGTTCACAGACCTGCTGGGGACACCGCACCTTCAATTGGACAGATTACACATGTGACAACAGGGAAACGTCCCAAAGCGTTAAGGCGCAGCGTCTTGTTCCCTCAGGGAACTAGGGTTACATATGTGATTTGCTCGTCATACATTAAACCAGTTTTGGAATCAGTGGCTCGTTGCAATTCGGATTATACTTACACTTTTACTTCCTAAAAAATTTTAAATATGTCTAGCAAACTAAACAAAACAAACAGATTTTTTTTCTCAAATGGACCACAAATAAATATACATGTTAATGTTTAAATAAAGATTTGTCAAAAGAGAACAGTCAAGGGATAAAAAAAATAAAAATTGTTGTTTTCTCCACAGTGATGTGTCACAAAAATGATTGTTAGATAATATTAGCGATGCTAGTCATAGACTCTTTAAATTCAACAGAGTCTGTGTGTGTGTCTGTGTGTGTTGGCTATCACAAAAATAACACACACACACACACACACAAATAGTTCATGTGTCACACTTGAAGCTCTTTAGCTGCTTGCTCTGTCTCTCTCTCTCCTTTCACTCCACTCAATCACACTAAATTGTGTGTGTGTGTGTGTGTGTGTGTGTGTTTGTGTGTGTGTGTGTGTGTGTGTGTGTGTGTGTGTGTGTGTGAGTCATTGTCAGTAAGAGCTATCTAGATGAAGCTGTGTTAAAAGCAGTAGTAACACTGAGTTGCTGGTTAAAACGGGTTTGTAGTTTTTTGCTGCTTTTCTCTTTCATACACACTCATATTAGTTTTATGCAATACAAGTGTTGTGCATTTATTTGTTCCAGCATGACAATGCCCCTCTGCACAAAGCCAGCTCCATGAAGATCTGCTTTATATGGGCTGGAGTGGAAGATCTTGAGTGGCCTGCTAGTGAACTCTGACCTCAACCCTACTGAACACCTTTGGGATGAATTGGAATGCTGATTGCCCCCCTAGGCCTCATCACCTATCAGTAGCTGACTTTACAAACACCCATGTAACTAAATGAGCACAAATCTCCACAAGTACACTCTAAAATCAGGTGGTACATATTTTTAAAAGAGTGGAGGTTTTTATAACAGCAAATGGTGAATAAATATGAAATGAGATGCTCAAAATGCACACACACACACACAATTTTCCATGAAGTGTGTATTCATGTGAAACATACATATAATCTTTTTTTTTGTCAGTTTTTGAGTCTGTCTTAAAGCCTTTGCCTGTTTTATTTCCATCTTGAAGCAGTGAAACAGACACACTTTGGTTCTTTGTAAGCATTTCAGAATGTAAGCGGTGAGTCAGAGATTCTTTCAGTGCAGAACATTTGTACATACATTACAGAGGTGGATTAGATTTGTAGTGAATAGGCAGCGTGCTTTCATGAACAGAATAATGTGTTTAGAAAGTGCCGTAAAACAATGTGGGAGAAAATCAAGGTTTCCTGCGTCTGAATAGCTTTGACCTCGTAAAGGCTTTGGAACGCTCTCTGCTTTCTCATTAACATCAAGCGAGGAAATTAACAAGCTGACGAGTCTACAGTACATTGATAATATGGTTGTTTATCGATCTCAATTACACAAGACTGTCTTTGCCTAACAAGTACACAGTATCATATACAAATTTTAATAATCACTCAGTAGTAATGTCAAAAACAGTTGAACACAAAAAAAAACCTAAAAAAAAAAAAAAAAACAATAAGGTTAAATAAATCACTAAATACTTATTCAAAGAAACCACATATACTTTTTTTTTTTTATTAATTAATTGATATAACAATCTATTTATTTGTTTGTTTGTTGGTTTTAAAGTAGGTCAAACTTTTAGTTGTTGCCCAATACTAAACTTAAATAATAAATGTAAAGCTAACTAATTTGGTGCTCGTCAGATACCATTACAAAAAAAAAAAAAAAAAACACATGGAACAACAACACAAAAACAATGATGTGTGCTGATGGGACGCACTTTGCTGTATCTGGCACTATGTGTTTGCTCGCTATGTGCTGAAGAGACGTATCTCTAAAACATTACATATGTTAATAACTTTAAATGGTCAATAATTGGAAATGTGTTTTAAAGTGTTCCTTATTTTTTTACATATTTATTTTCACTTTGTTTACTGGCAATAAATATAAATACATTTCTTAATAATTGGTAGAAATGTGTAAATTAGATGTTTTGTTGTATTTCCACCCAATTTGCTAAAATTTGATTATCACTTTTTATATTAACCAAACTGCAATTATATGTAGACCATTCAAGTTCAATATGTGACATGCGATATTGATTCAGTTCAATGTATTATTTATTGCATTGCACATATTTTCACTCACATTAAAATTTGCATATATCACCCTGACTGTACATTTGAATTCATATACTGCAACATAGAAGCAACTTTCACTTGTGTGTGAAAACAATTAGTAATCAAACTTATTCTGATTATTGATTATTTGATTGATATGATTATTTTATTTTTTGTCAATTGTACAACTTTTTTGAAACATGTGGAAACTACCATTATTATTGTTATTTTTTATGTTGTTGTTGCTGTTCCTGTTGATATGTTTCTTCTGTGTGCTAAAAGTTTGCACAATGTCTCAATAACTAATTGTCTGATTTTCAGTGTACTGATGAAGTTCTCAGGAACTGCAACTCTTTTTATATCCAACTTCATATAATGGCACCCAATCCAGTCTTTCACCAAAAATAACACCACACACACACACACACACACACACACACACACACACACACACACACACACATACAGGCATGCACCATTCAGGCTGCATCATTAGTGTACATTGCTGTGCTCCGGGTTTGGGGGAACGGCGTCCTAATAAAAGGCTCATTATTTCCAATTACACCTCCCCTAACATCCATCATAAAGTGGCCATGTAAAGCGAGGAAGAGCCATTAAAGAGCATCATTAAGGGAGACGAGGACAGAGCGAGGGATCGCTTAAAGATCCACCGTGGCTGCATCTGCGCTGGATTTATGCCTCCGTCAGAACCAGTTTCACAATCAAGGTTTCAATCAGGGGAATATGACTAATACGTTAAATTATACATGGACACATTCATTACAGCTCGCTTTTACGAGACAGGGTTTCTCCCTGTGTTCGATTAGCCATGTGTAAAATTATGAACGCATTCACGAAGAACACAAACACAACCAGGAGCGTTGTGAACATAAATAAAGGTAGAGGTCATGTGACTAATGTGGAACTGTAGGACCATTTGGAAAGTATTTTATTTGATTTTATTCTTTTTTTTAAGACATATAATTTTGATATATATTTTGAAATATAAAGAGAGTATGGAGAAAAGAGTAAATGAGTATGAAGAGGACATGAATAAAAGAGTAAAAAATTATAAAGAGAAGGGAGTTAGGGAGGATGGAAATTCACAGAGGAAAGAAGGTTGGAGAGAACAAAGTGAGATGATTAAGAAAGAGTAAGGAAAAAAAGAAAGGGAAGAGGATGGTGAAAGAGTGAGAGAAGATGGAGAAAAAGCGAGGGAGTATGGAGAAGAGTGAGAGATAATGAAAAAAAGATTGAGGTAGGATAAGAAAGAGTAAGGGAGGATGGAGAAAGTCAGGGAAGATGAAAAAAGAGTAATGGAGAATCTAGATAGAGTGAGTGAAATTGAGAAAGAGTGAGGGAGGATGGAAAAAGAGTGAGAGAGAATGGAGAAAGAGTGAGGGAGGATGGAGAAAGAATGATGGAGAATGGAGAAAGAGTGAGGGAGGATGGAGAGAGAATGATGGAGAATGGACAAAGAATAGGGAAAGATTGAGAAAAGGTTAAAGAAGATGGAGAACGAGTGAGGGAGAATAAAGTAAGGGTAAGTAAAGATTAAGAAAAAGTAAGGGGGAATTAAAAAGAGTAAGGGTGAATAGAGAAAGAGTAAGGACGGATGAAAAACAGTAAAAGAAAAATAAGAAAGAGTAAGGGGGGATGGAGAAACGATATGAGAGAATGGAGAAAGAGTAAAGGAAGATGGAGAAAGAGTGAGGGGAAAAGAAGAAAGAGTAAGAGAGGATAACAAAAGAGTAAAGGAGAATAGTGAAAAAGTGTCAGAGGATAGATAAAGAGTAAGGGAGGATGGAGAAACAATAAGGAAGGATAGAGAAAGAGTGAGGGGGAATAAAGAAAGAATACTAGATAATGAAACAAGAGATATACAGAATGGAGAAAGAGTGAGAGGTGATAGAAAAAAAGTAGAAAAAAACTGTGAAAATGGAGGGAGGATGGAGAAAGAGTGAGGAAGGATAGAGAAAAAAGTAAAAAAAAAAAAAACATCAAAATGAAGACAGATAATAAAGGAAGTCGGATGAAATATAGAGAATAGAGTGAGGGACAATCGAGAGAGCAAAGTGAGAGAATGCAGAAAATATTAAGGGAGGGTAAAAAAAGAGAACAAGAATGATGGACGGAAAATAGAGGTAAAGATGATAAAGGGGAAGAATAAAGGGAACAAAAATGCATAAGGATGATAAGAATGCTAAGAAATAGAAAGAACAGTAAAAGAAAACTCAAGAAAACATGACAGATTGAGAGAATCTATTTATCTCCGTATCTGCCTCTCTGTCAGTGTGTCTATCTGCCTATTCTTGTACATATGAAATATAGGGATTGTCCTGGGCTGCCTCATTAACACTACACTGTCTCAGTCACGCGCCTCAACTCGAGTACATTCACCATCCTGCTGCGCCCCCTGCAGTCATACACAGGTAGTGACATCATAATCAACATCGCAGCTCCTGACTGTCCTCTCCTAACTAAGTAAGGGACAATTTATTCACACTGTTTAACATGTGGGGGAAAGAAAGATGACTCTTCTGTTTTCTCTGTTACTGTACAATTTTTTTCTCTCTCATCCTGGGCAGATTTTTTTTTTTTTGCACACACTCATCCTTCTCACCTTCTTGTTCTCTAACTCTCTCAGTATTACAGAGAAATTCACAGACAGACAGCCTGTAAAAGGGAATGAATTCTCCAACTGTTCTGTTTTTTCTCTTCATTTTTTATTTTTGTTCCTAGTCTATCTATCTATCTATCTATCTATCTATCTATCTATCTATCTATCTATCTATCTATCTATCTATCTATCTATCTATCTGCCCGCCCGCCCGCCCGCCCGTCTGTCTGTCTGTCTGTGTCTGCCCAGCTGACAAACCATTCATCCATCCATCCATCCATCCATCCATCCATCCATCCATCCATCCATCCATCCATCCATCAGTTGCTTTTTGAAAATAAACACGCTTTTACTGAAATTCTGATTGGTTGTGGATGAGAGGTGAGAGGAGTTAGTGCTTATTTCTTTATTCTGAACTAAATCAGTCTACAGTCTGAATGTGAATTTTATGGGGCATCATTTTGTCCAGATGGACAGATTCTTCACTTCCTTCTTGAAGAAGTGGAATGTGAGAAGATCTCATCACAATGCTGGTGCCGGTCTTGGAGTGGACACATGGCACAAATAATAGGCAAACAACACATTTCATTAAAAAAAAACATGATTTGATAGTGTAACATTATAATCGATAGGATTTTTTTTAAATGTGGTGTTTTTTATGTTTCTGGTGTTCAGGTGATGATTTTAGCTTCACTGAGCAGAGTGTTTGATCCCAACAGGACTGGGATTATGTGTTCCGGTGTTTCGGACTTCTTTCTGTAATCAGCTTGTTTATCACGTCTTGCTGGCTGAAGCCCAGCCCTGGTCCGATTTTCTCCCCAGATGGTGGTCATCTGCTCACGTTATTCTTGTTCATCTGTTGTGGCATTTCCTTCGAGTCCTTTGAAGCCGCAAGCAGCGTGACGGTGAACATGCATATGCTGTTTCATGTCTTCTAATTTATGGACCTCCACATGGCAGGAAGTGTGCATTAACATATTGTGTCCTGTATCCCGGTGTTAAATACAGACTAGAGCAGATACCTGAGAGATAGAATGTGTGAGAAAATTTAAATCATAAACTCCTCTGTCCTGAGGATATCGGAAAAGTTCAAGTTACAGTTTTAACTGTAATTATGACAAAAAGCTGACACTGGAGTCTCCTTACCTAAATGTTAAACAAACGCAAAAACTTCAGTAGAGTGTACTGCTGTACACGTCCCCTGAGGGCGCTGTTGGAATGTTGCTATAAAAACAATAATGTATTAGAAAATAACTGTGGGAATTAATACAATCCTGTGATTTGCAGATACACTAAGGTCAGAGAATATTAATCATTAACCTTCTGACCAATCACAATCTAGAACTCAACATTATTATTATTATTATTATTATTATTATTATTATTATTATTATTATTATTATTAATTGTCACCAGGTAAATAGGAAGTTTTATTTCGATATAATATTTCAATTGCATTTCTTTAGCACTTTTAACGATAGAAGCAGCTTTGCATAAATCTGGACATGGACATACATTTATCCCTAAACTTTATTAAAATTCGTAAACAGATTTTGATCAGATGAATATTGATGACACTCAGCTTCCTCTTCATGTTGGGACCATTGGGGTGAGTTTTTTTGCACCAGGAAACATTACATGAGAGAAAATGGTGGTGCATGGAGAGGCCATCTGCTGTGGCACTAGAGCAACTCCCTCAAGTGTGTTGCTAACACACACACACTCACTCACACACACTCACCCCTACTCACACAACAGACAGAAATCTGTTGAATATTCACACTTTTATACAGCACTTATATCTCCAGATGTGCTGAGAGATGTATTCTTTTTTGCCTTCTTCCTGTGCTGTCTCACACTCCCATATGTGATGATGGAGTCGTTGCTAATCCATCCTGTGTGAAGAACGTCAGCTCCATCAGCAGTCATCCAACTGTCCTTTTGCTTAACACTCAGAACACTCAAATAGACCATTATAACTCCTGCTATAAGATTAAGCAAAATTATAATGAAACTACGTGGACTATGTGATCGAAATGTATTTTATAACAGATTTATATGACAGGTTTACACAAATGAGAGAATTTACAAAATTATTTGCATCTTTTGCACAAAAATTTCATATTTATATTTGGACAAATAAGAAAAAGACTTCTATGATTCTATAATTTGTTTACTTGCATATTTTTTGTCCAAATTACTGAATCTACTAAAAAGAAGAAATGCAAATCTCAAGTATGAACACAATTCACAATACTGACTCGCTTAAAACAAGAGGAACAGCTATTATTCATGAATGAGTGACTGAGTAAAAACTGACTTGCTAAGAGCAGGAGAGAGAGAGAAAGATTATTAAAACTATTCACTGATTCAAGCACTGAGTCATGACAGAGGGATTATTATTATCAAGAATTAACATCCTCCTGCATCAACATCTACTGCAGGAGGATGAAACCTGACCAGGCTCATGACAATGATGAAATGATTCTTCAAGTTGGACACTGACATAATGTGTGTTAGGAGTGATTCTTGTCATGCCTTAAATGTTTTTAGTCGCATAAACTGCAATCTGTTGAAGGTGAGAAGAATAATTCTCAAATGCGGACCTCAAAAGGAATGAATCTAAAACATCACCTGCTGAATGAGAAAGTGGCAAATTTCTGTTATTAAAAAAAAAAAAAAAAGATTTGATGACTGAAACACTCAGCACCTTTTTAAAGCATAGGTGCCAGTGAGCGCCCCCTGCATTACCACCACCCTCACCCAATAATATTTTTACCTGTTTAAGTTGAATATACAGTTAATGTTTACATATTTAACTTCAGACAATTTTACAATGATTAAAATTTGTGAAATGTGTTCAACATTTTGATTAGAAGGTTGTGAATGACTTGTATGGCATGAAGGTGGACTATTGTGGTGAGAGAGCGGAGATATACGGGGTGGGGGAGTGGGTGGAGTCTAGAAACAGCCCTGCAAACGTTCAAAAACCAGAAAACCCACTGAATTGCTGAACACTAAAGGAGCGAAACTCAGACATGACAGTCAGGAAAGCAATGAATCAGACTCCATAACTATAAACGATCTATACTTGAGATTGACACAAATATAAGTACAACAGGCTTTCGCTAATTTGTAGATGCTAGAGTCAGTCATGTCACAGTATTTATTTGCTAGGATAATTAGGATAAGCTAATAGAACTCAACGCATGTCCTTTAGAATTAGCATCTGTTTTTACAGATTCTTTCCTGAAGCAGATATGATGTAAGCAATTGTATGAGAGAGACTTCAGCATCTAACCACACTGTACTTAGAGAGGCGTTAAAGCAGGAGAGTGACACACACTGAATAGCGATGCTGATCTCAGACTCTTCTGCTCCCTGTAATTCACTTCAGTCGCTCTCTATTAGACTGGAGATTGAGAAGCCTTGTCCTGCTTCACACCGTTTCAGCTTCCATTACTGCACTTGCCTTTGCCTTATTCATACAAATCACACCCCCCTTCTTAATTCAGCACTGGGCCTCGTTTCTCAGTGCACTGACTTTACTTTAAGTTCTCGTCTCCCTGTTTGCTTTATAGACAGAATGTTCCGCGATGTGATTTTTATTTAAACTAATTTAAACTCAAGTCTGAAAGTTCTCGACATGGGCAGGTATTTCAACTTCTGGTGTATAAATAGTGTATATAAATAGTAACAACACCTTTATTTACACCTTTGTTTATTATATACAGTATTTAGGATAAATATAATATCATATTACATATCTACTTGATATTTTAGAACACATGACCTAAGCACTATTCAGACAGCTTCCCAGATTGGTGTTGATCCTTTTGCTGGTTATTCTGGGTATCATTTACAGAACAGGCATGTATTATTTCCAGGAGAGTGGATTATCATCACAATTTTACTTAGAATATTTTTCCCCTTAATATAATCTAGAAAACCTTGAGCATGAATGATCTTCAAGTGATTTTATTAATCTGAATATAAAGCTCTAAAAACCAACTTAAACAGGTGCATAACTCAATTCTGAACACTAGGAACTTTCCCTTCATAAACTTTGAATAAAAACATTAGTTACTTATAATATTTTACTCCTGTACTCATGCTAGTTCTCACTCTCCAGTGTTCTGTACTGTTGAAAGATTTATGTTCAAACTCTGTCACCCAAATGAGGATGGGTTCCCCTTTTGAGTCTGGTTCCTCTTAAGGTTTCTTCCTCATTACATCTAAGGGAGTTTTTCCTTGCCACAGTCGCAATTGGCTTGCTCATCAGGGACAAATGCACACCGTTCACCTTGACTGTTGATTTCTGTAAAGCTGCTTTGAGACAATGTCTGTTGTGAAAAGCGCTATACAAATAAACTTGACTTGACTTGAACTTGAGTTACAAATGTTTAAATGATTTGAATGAATTCTAGATGATGTATACTCAGAGTTGTATGTGTGTCCGTGTTGGATATCAGACTGTTGCCATGTGCATATAGCAGTCAAAAAAAAAAAAAAAAAAAAAAAATTTATATATATATATATATATATATATATATATATATATATATATATATATATATATATATATATATATATATATACAGTAAGGAAAATAAGTATTTGAACACAAGTATTTGAAATCATGGAGGAGTCTGAAATTGTCATCGTAGGTGCATGTCCACTGTGAGAGACATAATCTAAAAAAAAAATCCAGAAATCACAATGTATGATTTTTTTAACTATTTATTTGTATGATACAGCTGCAAATAAGTATTTGAACACCTGAGAAAGTCAATGTTAATATTTTGTACAGTAGCCTTTGTTTGCAATTACAGAGGTCAAACGTTTCCTGTAGTTTTTCACCAAGTTTGCACACACTGCAGGAGGGATTTTGGCCCACTCCTCCACACAGATCTTTTCTAGATCAGTCAGGGTTCTGGCCTGTTGCTGAGAAACACAGAGTTTGAGCTCCCGCCAAAGATTCTTTATTGGGTTTAGGTCTGGAGACTGGCTAGGCCACGCCAGAACCTTGATATGCTTCTTACAGAGCCACTCCTTGGTTATCCTGGCTGTGTGCTTCGGGTCATTGTCATGTTGGAAGACCCAGCCTCGACCCATCTTCAATGCTCTAACTGAGGGAAGGAGGTTGTTTCCCAAAATCTCGCAATACATGGCCCCGGTCATCCTCTCCTTAATACAGTGCAGTCGCCCTGTCCCATGTGCAGAAAAACACCCCCAAAGCATGATGCTACCACCCCCATGCTTCACAGTAGGGATGGTGTTCTTGGGATGGTACTCATCATTCTTCTTCCTCCAAACACGTTTAGTGGAATTATGACCCAAAAGTTCTATTTTGGTCTCATCTGACCACATGACTTTCTCCCATGACTCTGCTGGATCATCTAAATGGTCATTGGCAAACTTAAGACGTGCCTGGACATGTGTTGGTTTAAGCAGGGGAACCTTCCGTGCCATGCATGATTTCAAACCATGACGTCTTAGTGTATTACCAACCGTAACCTTGGAAACGGTGGTCCCAGCTCTTTTCAGGTCATTGACCAGCTCCTCCCATGTAGTTCTGGGCTGATTTCTCACCTTCCTTAGGATCATTGAGACCCCACGAGGTGAGATCTTGCATGGAGCCCCAGTCCGAGGGAGATTGACAGTCATGTTTAGCTTCTTCCATTTTCTAATGATTGCTCCAACAGTGGACCTTTTTTTACCAAGCTGCTTGGCAATTTCCCCGTAGCCCTTTCCAGCCTTGTGGAGGTGTACAATTTTGTCTCTAGTGTCTTTGGACAGCTCTTTGGCCTTTGCCATGTTAGTTGTTGGATTCTTACTGATTGTATGGGGTGGACAGGTGTCTTTATGCAGCTAACGACCTTAAACAGGTGCATCTAATTTAGGATAATAAATGTAGTGGAGGTGGACATTTTAAAGGCAGACTAACAGGTCTTTGAGGGTCAGAATTCTAGCTGATAGACAGGTGTTCAAATACTTATTTGCAGCTGTATCATACAAATAAATAGTTTAAAAATCATATATTGTGATTTCTGGATTTTTTTTTTTTTTAGATTATGTCTCTCACAATGGACATGCACCTATGATGACAATTTCAGACCCCTCCATAATTTCTAAGTGGGAGAACTTGCAAAATAGCAGGGTGTTCAAATACTTATTTTCCTCACTGTAAATACAGTATGTGGAACATATATAAAAAGGTTTTTGAAACTCTTGAATTGTGAAATAAATACATGCAGTGAATCGAATAGTACTGAATCAAAAAGTTATTCAAATGAACACATCAGTAAAAAGTATGTTACAATATCACAGGATAACCTTATGCACAGATAAAGATAAAGATAAAGGAGATAAAGGAGTCGAACCTGCTGGGATAAATTGTTATTAAACAGCCTCTTGTGTGACTCCGCACTGAGTTTAATTTCACGTCCCGTGCTGTGTGAGATTTTGCTTTCCACCATCAGAGGAAGGCCACACTTTACTTCTTCCCACTGTAAACTTCTTAAAGTTATAAGAATTACCTAGAACAGCCTTCACAATGAAATTGCTCACTCGCTTTCAGTTGAATGGGATTTATCTCAATTATTGTTATTATACAATTACTGCAGTTATTGTTCCCTTTTTTAAAAGAGAAGGACATGTGAACTGTTTTCACACATGCTAGTGTGTGGGGGCGAACTCTTTCATTGAGCTGAAATTCAGTCTTCATTTCAGTCTTGATTTTTTCATTTCTCTCTCTTGCTTTTGCTTTCTCTCACGATCTATCTTTCTCCCCATTTATTTATTTTTCATATATTTTAGATGCCTGTCCATCTTTGAAGTATGGGCAGTAAAATACATAAAGGAAGACTGGCTTTGTTTTTGGCTTTCAGTGTTCAGACTGTGGGGAAAAAAACACCAGCTGCAATAAATATTAACAAAACATACAGTCTAAGCTTAATCTTCACAGACTAAGCTTTACAAAAAATAAAAACTGGAACCTAATGGCAATGTAGATTAATTTGAAACAGGTATGCCTGGTTTGTAATATTAAGGTCCTGTTAAGGCCCTGTTCCTGCTACCCTGACCTTGTTATTTATATGCATACATTGAGTTTTACATGATGTTAATGCTATTTTATTATCTATTTTTCTTTATTAAATGTAATTCAGCAACAGTACAAAGTTGTGAGTGATTATTTACATGAATCATTTAATTTGTTAATTTACGTTGCTACAATATTTTTACATTGGCATCTATGGCATTCTGCTGATGCCCTTATCCAAAGTGATTTATAAGGTGCTTTGAAAGCTCTACCAAAAAAATACATTCTAATGCTGGTTCATTAGGACACAGATTAAAAAATCACCAGTGTAAAACTCTGTTAGGAGGGGAAATAGTTTATTATTATTATTATTATTATTATTATTATTATTACTATTATTATTAAATAAGTGCTAATTTAAGAATCTAATGAAACCCCTCTCAAGCCCCCAAAGGATTTAAAAATATTTATATATCAAATGCATTGATCAAACTAATCTTCACTTTTAATCACACTTATCTTAAATTTTATTTCATTTCATTTCATTTTATTTCATTTCATTTCATTTCATTTCATTTCACTTCATTTTATTTATTTTATTTTATTTATTTTATTTTATTTTATTTATTTTATTTTATTTTATTCTTTTTTATTTTACAGAGCAACAACCTGGTATTAAGGGTTAAATAATATTATTTTAGTTTTTGATTACATGAATATTTTAATTCATTAATATTTTATTTTCTGTGGCTCATGATGTTGGTGATGAAGGATTTCTTGGTCTAATAAGAGAAATTCTGACTCTTTCCTTCCCTGACTCTTTTAAGCGTAAACTCACTTTTGACACTTTTTGAATAAAGTCCTCAGGGGAACCTAGGTGGAGAAGTTCTGCGGTTACCAAGACCCTTAAATGGGATGCAGATCTAAGTCTCTCTCACACACACAGACACACACACACACACACACACACACACACACACACACACACACACACACACACACACAAACATTTCATTTCACAGCATTTCATCTCATGACTTCTAAACCCTTCTATAGAAGATGTTTAACTCAGAATTTTAATGCTCAGGTCAGTTTGTGAAGATAAATGATGATAAAAAAATGCATTATCTTTTAGGAAATGTAAAAAGCTTGGGTCAATAGGACAGAACATTGCTAAGTAGTGCACACTACAGGAGTGTTAAGAGGGGCATTCTGAGAGTTGAAATGTGAAACAATGAGAAGCAGATGCATTGAGCGACAGAGGCAGAGAGAGAAAGACCTTCAATCTCTGCACCTCATCGCCAATTTAATGGTGTCAGCGTATGAGAAAAGGTCTGGAATCCCGTATCAGAGCCGAAATGTGGCCCTGTCACCTTCAGCCGTGTGCAGTAATTGCAGACATGCTGTGGGTTCTTTCTGCCAAAAAGGAAGAGGAGGGAAAGAGAGAAAGAAACCACGGCTCAGTTTCAATCCACTTGACCAGGCAGGTCAAAGGAAATAAATGACTTTCTCCTGACCGAGGCAGTCTCCGCCTCGTCGGCTGGGAGTTTCTTCAGCCAAGGACATGAACACTAGAGCATTTACACTGAAAACAAACAGAGAAATGTGTAAACATTATCTCAGGCTGGCCAAATAATTGCCCAGATTACATCAGTGAAAAGTGTATGATTTCAGCACATTTCTCATTACAATGTACAAGATCCTTGGCAATAAACTCTGTTCTGAATCTATAACAGTCTATATAATAGCGTGCATTCTTAGTGTCAGGTTATACACTAAAGCTCCTCTAGCTATGGACATCAATCAGTCTGAACATGAAATCAGTTTGTACAGAAAATACATTTCATTTAAAGTCCTCCAATGCTGCTAGCATATCTCTAATACATGATACGCATGTTGTGAGTGTCACGTCCTTCTATTGGTGGATTATAGACAAGTGTCATAGAAGCTCTCACACTGAGAATTATATCACAGATTTCTCACATACTTTGTTGTTGGCCATCTTTGATCACAGTAGCAGTAAATCAGCCACAGTCACAAATTATGCTTCAGGTTGTGAAATTTGAATAATATCAGAATGAGTTAATTTATTCAATTCATCACTTAACTGCTGCTTTCTAATTTTATCTGCCAGTGTTTTTTTTGTGATTGAGCTTACACCTGAGAGTTAATTCACGCTACACTCACAAAGAGAGCTCTTGGAGAAGGATGCTCTCGCTAGTGTTCATCGTGGTTCTTGCCCTGCTTCCACCGAGGCGAAGCGGCGATTAAGGTCGTGGGGTTCGCAAACAGATCGAATGGGGATGGGCACTTCCATTTTTTATCTGCTAGATCCGGCATCCTCTCTCAGGGTTCGGAAGCCCGCTCATTGGCGGTTTCTTACCCCCACGGATATGGTGCGCCGCACCACCTCTCTTCCTCTGAGGATGAGCGGGGCGCCCCACTGGACGAACCTGTGGACTTGCCTTCGCAGCCAGTCCAGTTTGAGCAACTTTTGGAGCTGGTGACTCGAGTAGTTTCTAAGCTTAACATTGCATCCAGCAATTCCACCCTTGTCGCTCTCTCACGAGCGCAGCCCCAGCCAGGTACGAGTTCCCATCGTGAGGTTCAGAGACATATCGTTGCCACTCGCACTCCCCCCACCAGGGACTCTAGATGACGAAGTTGATGCCCAAGGAAGTGACGGATCTGAGGACCGTCATATTCAATAGGAGGGCTTCAACAAAAAATTCCTGACCATTTAGGATCTCTCAGGGACCCCACAGGGGGGTGTGTGCGCCCCAGTACATGGTGCCTGCCTCTCCTCAGTTGCCTTTCATGAGATCGTTTCATTTAAGTTTCGTGAATGTTTCATTCAGGATACATCGGTCTCCAGCGAGTGCTTCCATCAGCTTCCGCCCGGGAATATAGCAGCTTTTCAGATCATGATAGATCTGACAGATGCTTACTTCCACATACCCATCCTTCCTCTACACAGGAAGTTCCTGAGGATTGCTTTCCGGGGTGAAGCTTACCAATATCAGGTTCTTTTGTTTGGCCATGCTCTCTTACCCCACACTTTCACAAAGTATGTGGATGCTGCTGTTTTGGCTCCTCTGTGACTCCAGGTCATCTGCATAGTAAATTATATTGACAAAGCAGTATCAAAAACAGCTGGGTCTGATGGCAGCTGCGTCCAACGTGGTACTGCTTGGCCTTCTGCACATAAGACCCCTGCAGTGGTAATTTAGGACCAGAGGATTTTCCCAGAGGGGCAACCCGCTACTCACAATCAAGTTTATTTCCTATTGGGAGCTCACATAATGTTAACAACGGATGCCTCCCTCACAGGCTGGGGGGCGGTCATGGTCTTTGGAAAGGGCCCCATCTCTCATTGAAGCAGTTCCTCTTAGACCTGATGAGCCATCATGTGCTGATCTGTACGGACAACACTTCACTGTTCACTATATTGTGTGGGAACCATCAATTAGATTCAGTTAACTTCCCGGCTGGCCCAGTGCTGGAATTCCTTGAGAAACAGTCCGCCAAAGGGTTGTCTCTTCTTACCCTACAGGTTCACGTCTGCTATTGTGGCATATAATGCTCTGCTTGCATACCAGTCGCTAGGGAAACACCTGTTAATGACACGTTTCTTCCACAGCACCAGTGGACATCGTTTTGGAGGCCCTGTCCAAGCCCATCCACACTAGGCAGGTATTTGTCAGTATGGCGGTGTTGTACTCTCAGTCCCAAAGAGTTGTTTGCACAGCTTGAGTTCCCGAAGGTAAAAATCTCTAGGTTATGTATGTAACCCTGGTACCCCGAGGGAACGAGATGCTGCATCTTGTGCAACACTTCCTCCATCCCTGCAAGCGCTTCCTTCCCTTTTTCAAAGCAAGTGCCACTGCATGTGCTTTTATAGGCTTCTGGTCATGACGTCACCCCGCTGGTGTTGTCGTGTCCTTCCGTGGACAGATTGCAAATGTGGTTTAGAGCATGGTCATTCAAGGGCGTTCCCAATGCTCTTTCGATACAGGGTCTCGTTCCCTCTGGGAACCAGGTATACATACGTAACCTATTCTCTCTCCATGCCCACAAGACACAAACTACAGGCAACATAAATGATTTGAACAAAAGTCAATGCTTCCTAAGTTCCTTATCTTATTGTTTTAATTTCTGGTAAGCCTGAGAACACCAAATCAATTATGTTTGCAAATTGATCTAACAGTCAAAGTGGGCGTTGCTTCCCCAAGCCACCATTCCCTAATTCGGTTGTTAAATACAGTGAAATAAATAAATCCTTGCATTAATTACTTCACAAGTCCTTTTTACATTATCACCCTCCTCCTCCCTAACCATCACCACCATTATCACCATCATCATCATCGTCTATAATTCTTGATCTAGCACATTTTGAGGACATGTCTGAGGTGTAATCTTTGCAGATGATAAACCTAATCTAACGCTCTATCCGTTCACTAGAGCTGTTGTTGTTCAGAGACTCTGTTAGTATGCACACCAGAAGGACTTTTTTTTGCTCCTCACACTCACACAGACAGGTTCCAGCCAGAGCCAATGGCCAATAACACACACTTTAGAGGCAATCGTGAAAATCATTAAGTTTTATTAGAACAGTTCGTATCGCCTAAAAAAGGGAGTAAGCCATCTGTCTGGTGAGAGCCAGGGCATATTCTGCAAAAAAATAAAAAAATGCACAATGAAGGAGCTCATTACAGACACTCTTCTTGTTTCTCTATCTGCACAATTCTATCTATCTATCTATCTATCTATCTATCTATCTATCTATCTATCTATCTATCTATCTATCTATCTATCTATAAAAAAAACTAAATAAATAAATACAAAAAAAATATTTATAGAAAATTATTTATGACAGTTAGTGATCTATGAAT
Source organism: Silurus lanzhouensis (assembly GCA_039877035.1). Taxonomy (NCBI): domain Eukaryota; kingdom Metazoa; phylum Chordata; class Actinopteri; order Siluriformes; family Siluridae; genus Silurus; species Silurus lanzhouensis. The sequence continues at coordinate 1,952,130 of JBCEWE010000578.1, read as the reverse complement.
ATTTTATTGTATTCATTTTTTACTTTAAACTCAGCACTGACTTCCTTGAATTGAACAGATCGCAGATAAATCCACATCTTTACACTTGCAAAAGAGGAAAGTGAACATCCTGCTACGAAGCTGAGTGTGTAACCTGATTTAACGGACCACACTGCTATTAGTTTTCACACTGCTGTAAAGTGTTCATGTGTGTTGGTGTGTGTGTCTGTGTGTGTGTGTGTGTGTGTGTGTGTGTGTGTGTGTGTGTGTGTGTGTGTGTGTGAGTGTGATTGACATAGAAAGAGAGTAATTACTTTAGGGCTGATTCTTCTGTTCTCTCATATTTCAAGAAAATCATTTAGATAATTTGTAGAAGTTTGGACCTCCTTGACTTTCTGTAAAAATGCAGACACTAGACACAACCACCATACAATTAACGGTAAAAATAAATTACATCAGTGTAAACAAACAGGAAGTACTACTGAACTAATCGGAACTCCATTCTGAACAAGTTTATTCGCTGAACAAACTAAAATTACTCGTGTCACTAAAACACTTCGATATTTCTCTTATAGATTTTATTATTACGCTGGTTTTGATGTTGCTACTAATGACAGCCTGCTTCGCCATGTTTCCTTTTTGTATTTTTCATCTCCTCGCCCACTCTGCTCTTTCTTGACCTCATTTTTCCATCCTTGACTCAATTAGCCTCGGGAAATCATTCACAAGGGCTTTTTTGTTGTTGTTGTTTAAGTCCTTCTCGACAAATACACACAGGCACGCATGTGAAAAAGCTGTATCGGGTCTGTAAATGGTGAGATGCTAATGTGATTTACGACTGCTGTCTGAAATGACGAGACGGCAAACTAAATGAACAGATAGCTTCAGGGAAAAAACGATAAAATAAAAAAAATAAATAAAGGAAATTATATTAAATAAAATTGCTTCCCTCAACATTTTGAATTCCGCTAGTTTAAAATTAAAATTAAATTAAATTACGGCAATTTAAAAACAAAAAAATACAAATAAAGTATACGACTACCTCTGCAAGTTGCATAAGTAAACAAGAAGACGAACATGATAATGTAAGGACTCATAAATCCTTCAGCAGCATTAGCATGTATCCATCGGGAGTGCTTGCTAAACCCATCAGTCCCTGTCACTGTTCATTACCACAGCATCTGCATTTATTTCCATGCTACATATTCTGCTTTTTTTAATCACTACTACATTCATAGTAACTTCTTTCATCATTTTTTTTTTCACTTCCTTTACTTTAACTTGTACTTACTTTTGGACTTTATATTAAATTACATTTGTTATACAGTACTAAAACACAATGTATACTTGTAACTAAATCATTTGTATTTATTTATTTATCTACATTGGTGATTTTGGAACACACATAGCAGTTATGTGATGTGTTTTTTGTTGTTGTTGTTTGCTCATTTCTTCTTCTTTTTTTTTTCTTTTCTTTTCTTTTTTTTTTTTTACATTATAGAAGGTTGTAAAATCGTTTAACCAAAGAGCAAGCGAGAAAGAAAAGAACAGAGCTTGGGAGGAAGAAAGCTCTGGAGGAACAAAGACACAGCAGGGAAGCTCATCATCCTGAGACTGGGATATCAATATTCTAGTTGTCATACTGGCAATTAATGAAGAGAGAGTTTGAAGCCTTAGGATTGTATGAGAAGGAGATTGTGAGCCTCAAGAGGCCAAAGGAGGTCTAAATGGGCCTCATGATGTAACAAGAAGAAATAGAGGGCTTTAGGATGGCAGGCAGAGAAGTTGATGGGCAGAATTGGAGCTTGTAGGCTACGGAATGGTGAGTGAAGAAAATGTTGGTGCTCAGGATAGAAGGAATAAAGAAGGTGGGTTTCAGGTTGGCAAGAAAAAGTTTGTAGGCTTAAGGATGGCTGGAGGTGTGAAAATAAAATAGTGGGGCCCCAAATGACAGAATAATAGGATGGCTGGTTTCAGGATATAAGGAGGAGGAATTTGTGAACCTCCAGAAGAAAGGGGAGGATCTTATGACTGTCATGCAAAAGTGTGAGAGGGGAACATATGGCCCCCAAAATGGCAGGGTAAGATACTTGTAGACCACAAAATACACAGAGGAGGAAATTGTGGCCAGTCAGAATAAAAGAAAAGATAGTCCTCATCATGGCAGGGGAGGAACTTGTAAGCCATGGGGGTTTTGTGGAAAATAGCGACACACATCTTTGTTAGCTTGCAAAATTTATTGTTGTTTCACTCTATATACCACTGCATCTGAAATATTTTGGAGGTGCTACATGAACAAAGTTATTAATTACTACTATTATTGTTATGGTTTTCGGATTTTCCTTGTAGCTGGACACAATGTCCTCTCAGGTCACGTCTTTTGCCCGCAGTGTTATTTGCATAATGGAGTATTGGGAAGTGTGTGTCGTCTTCAGTGGGCCATTAGGCAGGACTTTGCTGGATCATAATTAAAGGCGTCTGCCCTTAACCTTCATTAACATGCAAATGGAAATCTTGCTCACCAAGAAATATAACACACATTGGAGGTAAAAATGCCAAAGCTATTAACACGCACTCTTTTACTACTGTATGTGTCATACACTCATTTTAACACCCCACTTCCAAAATCAAACACACACCAGACCACAACACTTTATATTTTATTCATTGTCAAGCACAACACACAGTTCTGAATAAAAAAGGGTTCTGTACAGTGTAGATGTCATTTAAATAACAACTTGGGAAAGTTTACTTCATGGTGAAGATAAAAAGTGTTTCTATGAACACAGTAGGTTTAAGGACAATACATTTTTTATTTATATTATATATCAATATATATGTTATATAAGTTGTAATTTCTATATAATATATTGTGTGTTTTATTTTTTATATACACTTGCAGTATGTTTAATGTGTTTCTGTGTTGATACATGGTTGACTAGGTCATGCATGTGAGGCAGGTGGATCAGAAAGAGACTTTATTCCAGTATACACATAAGAGGCAAATCAACACACATAAAGGGCAAATCACCACACATTTAAAAAGTCCATCCAGAGTCAACACCACAGAATACGGGAAAGAGGGAGATTGTAGGCCTAAAGGCTGCAGGAACTAAAATAGCGAACATTTAAATTACAGAAGAAGGTGGTGGTAGGCAGGAAAATGGGATAGTGGGGCTTAGGATGGAAGGAGTAAAAAATGGTTGGCAATAAGGGGAGTGGATGGTGGGTCTCAAGATGGCAGAAGAAGGAGCTAGTGTGCCTCATGAGAGTAGGGTAAGAAGATGGTATTCCTTATAAAAGAAAAAGTAGATAGAAAGAGATGGTGCTTATGAACTGCAGAAGAAAGAGACAGTGGGCCACAATATAGAAGGAGATGTGATGTCTCAGGATGGCTGGGGGAAAAGATGGTGGGCATTAAGATGGCAGATGTTAAATTTATTACATTTCAGAAAAACTAAAAACAGAAACTGGAAAGCCAGTCATGAGAGCTGCTCTTGGATGCAGACCAAAAGAGACAAGTGTGTATTTGAAAGCAGATTCTTTCAGCAGAATACATACTTGACCTTGACAGCATGAACAATGTAACAGAGAGATTTACACACTGCCACTGTATTTTCTAGACAAGCAATTAAACATAGAACGTAGCCATAATTTTGGATGGAACCTTTAAACCTGTTTTATGGTCTCCCTCCAAACAGGCTTCGGAAGGTCGGAAGCACACTTGAGGCGAAGTTCGGAACATTTTCTTTGCAATCATGCTAAAACATCTCTCCAATTTATTTCATTAGAAAGCAACAAAATATAGCATTTCACCCTGTACAGCTTTGAAAAGAGACCAATCATTAAACAAAGTGATTGTAAATACCTGAGTCTTAGGGTATACAATAATTTTCTAGCATTTCCATTGTTCCATGTTAATACTTTCTATAATGCATTATTGTATCTGTAATGCCAGCTTATTCATAGACAACAGCAATACAAATTAAACAGACAAACACATTTTTCTTTTTTTTCTCAAAAAATGTTAATGAAGATATGGTTAATACATTTTCTGTAGAAATCTGTTCGTATAACATTTATGAAAGAAGACTGTATTAATAGTCATACATGCAGCTTCAGGATGCATGTCAAAAATTTCTAAAATTGCACTTTTTGTTTTATTTTATTTATATTAAGACACCCTTATCAAGAGCAACTTGCATTTGTTTCATTAATACGACTGAGCAGCTGTTGGGTTACGGAAGCAGGAGTGGCCTCTTAGTGTAGCTGGAATTTGAGCTTACGACCTTCAAGTCCAAAGTTCAGTGCCTTAACCAAGTTACCACCTTCCCCAAATACCAAGAAAACCAAAAAGAGAACTGCTGGTGAGGGAAAGACTGTTAATAGCTTCTATAAAGTAAGCAAGCACAGGAACTAAATCCTGACCGCTTTCATGGATGAGTAGTACATCAGTAGTAAATGTAGATATAAATGGATAAAATGGGTAGTATGAGGGGGGAATAACGCATGTATATAGGTTTTCTTTTGTGTGGAGCCTAAAGTCTTCTTCATAGTTTATACATGATTTTAAGATAAGGTAAGTGGACTTTGGGGAAAAAAAACAAAAAAATTAAGAAATTGCTATTTTTATTACTACAGTAGAGAAAACAATGTTTTAGAGATGCAGTTTAGTAATCAGGAATCCGACAGAAAAGTTGTGTGACAGTTTGATTACTTCTGAAATCTATTTGTCTTATATTTCTTTACAAACTGAAGACTTGAAGCATTGTTTTTAACAGCATCGGTCTGTTCCTGTTGCTCTGTAATCGTCTGTGCTGGATATTAAATAATTGTGTTTTAAGGTCAGTTTGGGAGTGGGACTGACATTTAGGGATTCAGTAAACCTTCCCCATTATTGGTATGGTGCAATCTACAATCCGCTGTGCTGCAATCTTACACGGCACGTTGCATCATCAGCCTTTCAAAAAAGGACCAGCGAGTGCAATATCCATCATGAGATAACAACAGCATGCAATTTACATTTTGATTAGTGCAGGATTGTTCATGAAGCACCCCACCGGGGCAAGCGATCAGCTGGAGAAATAACACTGTAATGTTGTCGCTAAAAGCACGAGGAGCTACAGCGTTTAGCGCTGATCGATCACCCCACGCTGCTGATAGATTACACAACCTTTTTTTTTTTTTTTTAAAGAGCAGCTCTGCAGGAAAATGTCATGCGTATCATGCAGTTAACCCTCTGCGGGATTCTGTCATTTCTGTCCTATGTAAAGAAAAGACCTTTAGAAAGGTACAAGCACCAACTTTCCTGAAAATATTACTCCAGTTGCAATGTGGCCAACATATTGTGCTAATTAGAGATCACATAAAGGAAAGGTGCAGAGAAAAACATAAGCTTCACAAAAATGTATTAAATTAACTTAATTAAATTAATTTGCGCCAGGATACAATTTGCTAATTGTCACCTTATTTACATAAGATTTAGCCATTCGAGATACATAGGCTAATGGTTTAGATCAAACATAATTAATTCATGGTTACATAGTGTCATGTAATACTAATAGAGAAGGATGAAATTGTAACATGAGAACATTTTATAACAACGGCAGGCATGTCCAAAATAAAATTCTAAATCATAAAGGACATGCATGTGTGTGTCAGGTGACCAACAAACAACATAAACCAGTTAAGGAAAGTAAATAAAAAATTTTAATCACAACAAAAATCCAGGAAACAAGAAACGAACGTCCCAGTATAATGCAACAAACTAGACGTAATAGTTATATAATTAAATAAAAATAAAAAACACAGGGGTATTTAAACACAAGATGAATACAAAGTAAACAGCTTAAAACAAAGGAACAAATAAAAGAAAAGACAAATCAAAAGACAGGTGGTGGAGACATATCATGAGTCAGAATAAAGTTTCACATGACACATGTAAACAGAACAAATCCTAGAATAAGAATTACTGTTTGTTTTAATTTCCCATTACATTTTTTTTTCTGGTAAATGTTTGTTAGATGATTGCGTTTAAAGTAAAAAATAGCTGTAGTGTGTAGCTAAGATATTAATTATTAATGTATTGACTGTGTTGTTTATTATATTGAAGGATCTATGTCCATATGTGCTTTTTCCCTTAATGAACTGGGACCTGTGTTAAAGGCATACATTATAAAAAGCCCTGGTTTTTTTTTCATTACTCCAGTGTTGTAATATTCAGAAGGATATTTAAATCCAAAAATCCGCACACTGACGCAGAAAAACAGAGGCTCTGAACTTTGCTCAGGCTATTGCTGTTTGCAATTCAGATCAGCTTATTTGAATGAAATGTTGCTCGCCATGAATACAGTTGAACTTTGCAGACATGTCAGGGTCATGTCTGACAAAATTACCCACACAGACACAAGCGCATTAATCAAACGATGAAGCGGCGGTCGGACAGCGCTGTGAATTCATCCTTCAGCTCAGGTCACGATGGATACGGGCCACGCTCGCAGGGTCGCTCTCCTTCCATTTAACCCTGTCTAATTAAAGTCCAAAGCTTGGCCAGGATGACAGGCCTATTACGGAATTACTTTATTACAGCCTGACTTTGGGAAAATAATTGATTCTCGGGCATGCGGGAGGAGTGACGTGTTTTATAGCAGATGGTAAAAGCGTTCTGGCTGCTTTAAAATCAGAGAGGTCGAGACATTACAGCTCATAATTTATAACTCTCAATTAACACGGCTTCTCGTACCTTAGCGCCTGTGTTTAAGGACGTAAGGAGTCAATGAGGATCTTCGCTTTAAATATATTTAATATAAATTATAGCTGTAGTAATGCCATGGGTCTTTCCCCTTTACTTAATGCAATAAGATGCATTAGTTTTACCTAAAATATATTCAGCTGATAAATATTTGCCTTTTTACTGTCACTAGAGGAAAATAGCACAAAAATTTTCCAACTAGATTTATACCATCAGCCAAGTAATTCCTAAAGTAGTTAAATGTTAGCTGATGCCCCATATCTGCATATGATGCTAATTGGAGAATTAGGGAAAGTAATTGGAGTGAAGTGATCGGCTCCTAGAATGACATCAACCTACCCACTATCACATTTGATTCATTTAATTCGATAATACTAACGCTGCTAATAAGCAATTGAAGCATGTAGCAACCAGTTTAGCACTGTGCAAGCCCTGATTATCCACTTGACAGTTATAAATATTTAGGAACATATATGTATAATTATATTTATTTTAATGAAAATTATATAGATAAAAACAATGCAAAGATTTGTTCATATTCAGTGGTTACATCAGTCTCATGTTTAAGAAATGGTAGGAATGTTGTCGAGCACATTCTGCCCTTCAATATGACTACATGGTATGAAAATCTGAGTGTCAAAAACAAAGTAAAATTATCTGGAGTGCTCAAAATAGCAAGTATAATCGTAGGAGGTGTGATCCATCCCCAGCCACTCTTAGTGCCGGTCCCAAGGCCAGATAAATTGGGGAGGGTTGCGTTAGGAAGGGCATCCAGCGTAAAACATGTGCCAAATCAAACGTGCGGAGGATCCGCTGTCTCGACCCCTAACGGGAGAAGCCGAAAGAAAGTTAATTGTAGGAGGTGTGATAGTCATAAATTAAAAGTTGAACATTGATTATATACAGCATTATTCCCATCCCTTACACTCTTATTTCCAGGTGCTGCCTTTGCTCAACACAGTCTCACCCCACATCGTCACATATCGACGCTGTGGATGTTGCATCGGATGGCGTCCACATCCGACGCCGAGGGTACCCCCTTCGCGTCGCTTTTCGACGTAGAGGGACGGGAAACCCTTCGCTTCGCTTCTTGACGCAGATGGACGGGACCCCATTTGTGGGTTACGGTTAGGGTTAGGGTTCGGGTTAGGGTTTGGGTTAGGGTTAGGGTTAGGGCTACGGACATCTTCAGGATTTTTTGAAATTTAAAAATCATTCCTGTACACTTATTATGATAGATAATACTTTATTCAGTGTATAGGACAGCGATCTGCGTTGAAAAGCGTAGCACACGGGCTCTCAACCATCTGCGTCGAAAAGCGAGGCGAAGGGAGGTACCGTCTCTCTACGTCGAAAAGCGACGCTAAGGGGGTACCCTCGGCGTCGGATGTGGACGCCGTCCGACGCAACATCCACAGCGTCGATATGTGACGCTGTGGGGTGAGACTGCCCTGCTTTGCTTCAGACAATCACGGGTGACAAGTGCTTTGATTCTCATAGATGCCAGAGAGAGAGAGAGAGAGAGAGAGAGAGAGAGAGAGAGAGAGAGAGAGAGAGAGAGAGAAGGTGAAATAATGCTAAAACAAGAATGCTTTCATAATAGTTTATTTTTATCTAAATAGAAAAAGGATTTGCACACAAACTTTTGGAAGAAACTAGACAGGTAAGTTGTTCCAGACATCTAGACACCTTGGAGAACTAACCACAGATCTTCTGTGGATGTAGGTTGTCTTAAATCCTTTTGTCTCTTGATGTAATCCCAGACAGACTCCATGATGTGGAGATCCAGTCTCTGTGGGGGCAAAACCATCATTTCCAGGACTTTTTTTCTACACTGAAGATAGTTCTTAGTAGCACTGGCTGTATGTTTGGGGTTGCTGTCCAGCTGCATAATAAATGTGTGGAGTTAGGTCCTTTATCCTTTTTTCCATGTCAGAGGTATGGCTTTTTGGCAGCAATGTTTCCATGAAAACCACTTCTGGACAGACTTCACCAGAGATTGGGTGTAATTGCTTCCCCCAATTTTCCCCTGATCTTTGCTGATGACGCTGCTGGACATCTTCCCCTTGTCTTAGGGAAGAAAGGATGATGTGTCTTTTATTTGCTGCATTAAGTTTCCTTGGTCAACTACTGTACTACTGTGCACTATAGTCTCTTTCTTTATGCTTCTTCAATATAGCTTGAACAGTAAATGTTAAAACCCCAGTCTGCTTTGAAATCTTTGCATGAGAGAGGTAGATCTTTTTCTGAGAGAGAGAGAGAGAGAGAGAACATCTTGTGTCTTGTTGCTGTGCTCAGTCTTGCCATGGTGTAGGTCCTGTGACATGAACAACCTCACCCTAGTACCTGAGTTTGTCTGTTCCTCACCCAGTTCAGCCTTCTACACAGCTGTTTCTGTTTCATTTAATGACAGCATTTCAACTTACATTAAAAAAATGATCCTTAGCACCTGCTTTGTTATAACTGGTTAATCATACACCTGATACCTATCCTTCAAAATCCCTGATTTTGTGCAAGATTACAACGTGTGCACATGTAAGAATTGAATGCCAACAAACAGTCACACCACATATTCATTTGATACATTTTTCTTCTGTTCGCTCAGTTTGCATTTTTTAAAATTGATAAAAAATAGTAACCAACCAAACAAATAAATAACACTTTAGGCCATTCACCTATTTAGAAAGAATTAATTTTTCTTGATAAAATATAGTAATTTATTTATTATGCTTAAATGGAAAAAGATCTGTAATAGCATTATAACTATAAGTTAATAACTAAAACCTAACAAGCATGAGACTTTATGAATACAATGCTTTTGGTTAATTCTGTGGTTTTATTTAATGCATCACAAATATTTAAATGATTTTTTTAAATAATTCAAACTCAGGCACAGCTTTGAAATTAATTTGATATTGGAATGGCATTTTCTTTATATGGATCTGAGTAAAGATGTTTCCAATCTGAAGAAATGGCAGAAATTTGGAAGAACAATAAAGTTGAGGCGAGAAGTAGATAAAAACCCTGCTGTGTGTTTCCTCATGACTGAAGACATTCTCAATAATTCATACAATTAGTTTCCCATCTAAAGTGAGTTCTCTCCTCTCAGTAACCCACCTCGGCATCAGAGCCCTCCTCCATCTTATTCTTCAGTCCACATCGATCGAGAGTGGAGAGTAATTAAAGCTGCTCATGCTGATGTTCTCACTTTCAATTCACCTACACTTAGCAGTCAGTGGGCATCAGCCCTGTTTCTAATTGGTTTAGGAAACAGAAAACCGAAAGCAGGACAACAGTGTCACAAACTCGTCCTTTGCCAAACATATATTACAAATAAATGTTTTATTTATTTATTTTTATTTTGGAATGATAGCATACTTTCTGAGAGTATTTTCAACATCAGTCTTTCACAGTCTAGCCTTTAATGTCTTAATTTGCATATGAATACCTGATTGGCTCTTATATGTGATAATGCAATAAAACACATTAATCACAACATCAACCTCCACCTGTGCAGTGAAATTAGTTCCAGGGATAGAATATAATGGTTAAACATGTGAAAATTCTGAGTGTAAACAATTATTTCAAATCATCATAATTAAAGCTACACCAATGCAAAAATTTGGTTAAAAAATTCCAATGTTCTGTGTATTGTACATCCATCGTAATTGTTTATTATTTTTTTAAATAACTGATAATTGCATACAGATGTTTTGAACTAACTTAAAATGTTGCATTTATTAATATAAATATATATATATATATATATATATATATATATATATATATATATATATATATATATATATATATATATATATTTTACAATATTGCCTGTAGAGAATGTGTTGTGTATCTTCTGTACTTGTGTCGGAATTTGCAAGGATTTTTTGCAGTCCCAGAGCGTGTCTTGCAGTAGAAGGTCATTTAACAGGAAAAGTGTGGAGAAGCAATAAAAAGATTCATCTTGACAAAAGGGTACAGATATTAGCTGCATAAAAAAAAAAAAAAAAAAAAGAATTGTGCCAAATAGCTTGGAGAAAAATGTCTAGTTCCACGCCTTCAATACAGCATGTCTGATCAGCCATGGATTTTTGTCCTGATTGTCATTATGACATGGAAAAGTGTCTCAATGTAATATTAAAGCAGTGTTACAGAACATTAGTACATTAGTGCTTGTCCAGACCAGCGGATCTTGTATAATATGGTAGATGATAATGTAAAAGCCATTTCTCCTGCATGTATGTAATTATAAAAACCCAACTCAATCCTCTAGCTTAATATTCAAACGTATATTTATTACCGTGCATTTGTTCTGTTTTGCTCATGCCTCCCCCTGTCAGATTATTAGTTTGCTATTCTATTGTGTTAACCTATTCTGTGCTTAGACTTTGATTGTTTTTTAACACAATGTTAAAGCAATGTCTTTAAATGTCATTGTAACTTCTTTTTTTTTTTACAAAGTACTTATGTATTTACTGTTTCACTGAGACTCGTTGCTGATTACAGATTACGGTAGGTTGATTTTCCTGCATGCATCTAATTGGAACTTGTGCGCACACCTGTGTTTATGACAGTGGAAGTGTAAGCAGCAGTGTTTCTTCCAGTGTAAGAGTGAACCATGGAAGCAAAAACAGCGTGCGATCACTGCAGCTAAGTACACTAGGTACACTAAGTACACAAATAACTCAATGGGATATATGTACTTTTAATCATTCAACCATAGTACACAGCTGCTTCTCCTCCCGATAAGTGAACTATCTAATATCTATATACCATTAATGGGCCATCAGGGCCATCAAGGCCATTTCTGCCAGCCTAAACACTGAAGCACTGGATTATGTTTTATTATTTTTTTATCCATGAATATGTATTAAATTATTCCCAATAGTCTATTTTCTTAATTTAATTTGCTTAGTTTGCACTGCTTCCTGGAGAGATTAAATAGAGTAAAATTAAGTTAGACTTTCTATCCAATCAGACATCATCTATCATATCAAGTGATGCCAAAGTCAAAGAAATCTGCCTTGTGGCCTTTATTAATGTTGCTTGAAGCTGTTGCTTTAACATCAGATTTTTAGTAGGGACACCAGGGCCATCGCATAGGCATACAATTAGGTTTGCATTTTACTGTGAACTAGTCAGAGAGTGAACTAGTTCAAGCTTGCAAACTGCATCTGTAACAAAATGCACAAGCTCAAATATATTTATGTGGATTCAATAACTGTATTTTATTTTATTTTTTCCATTTTACAATGGCTGATAGAAGAGAAGAAATTGCTTTGGTCACAGATATACTTACAAAGCTATTTTGAAGCTGCTATTTTCAAGAACAGTTGGACATCAAAAGATTAAAGATTTGAGGTTTCGTATTTGTCACAAACATAGTTATATACAGAATATAATGTGCAGTGAAATGTAAACATCGTGAGGAAATGTCAGCTAAAATAGATCAAAACCCTGGGGTCAATTTATAAGCTTAATATTGATGCTTCTGCTAGAGATGTTGCGGTTGTAAAAATAGGGGACATGTTGAATTGTGTTAATTGGGTTTCTTGATTTAGTAATGACATTCAGTCAGGCTGCATGATACCTGTGTAAGGGCGGGGAACCACCCACTGGTCCAACGGCGGTTTCCAGAGGCGTGGCGAAGGATTCTCGCGCGTTCTAATCTTTCCTTTCACATTAGATAATAAGATTTGGATTAATGTATTACTTAATTTTTTGTTATTGACCTCTTATCTGACTCCATTTAGATAAAACAATAAATATTTGCATAGGTTATTATTTTACTAATAGTATAATTTTGATGGATGTTTGTCTAGTTATTCTGATTAAGCTCTGGCATTACACTCGTTCATTCGGTTCACACAGTCGCACAAGATCCTAGTATAGGCCTTATAATTAATATACTGGTCTACGGTCATAAGCGAATCAGTATTGGTCGCTGCCAGAGGTTGGACTATATGCTTAAGCGGCCGCTTTCTGCGTGCTCAACTTTAAACATACTTTATTTAGTCCCCTTAGAGGTGACACTTAATTATTACAACAATTATTTCTAACCACAGATAATGAATAGAATAATATTGAAATAATCAGAGGTTGAGGCTGACCCTATTTAGAGTGATTAGAAATGTTACTCTAAACGGAAATACATATTGTTAGCCTCCACGCTTCTAAGTACACTTAAACTAACGCCAAGTGCTAGTCGTATCTCTAAAATCCTCAGTTGATGTATTATTCACTATCTAACTGGGATTTAGGCCGATTCTAGCCTGATATTCAGTCCTTACGGTAACTGCGGATGCAATGTTATTACTTGCAGTGTCAACATTTACCGAGCAACACAGAATAAAATCAAACATAATTTATTAACCAGGTAAGAAAATCACAATTCAAAGCCAATTTATAGTTCAATTAAAATATAACATAAATACAAACCAATAGTATTTACATTTAAACAAGAAATATAAAACCTTTCATACCTGGGACAAGACGACACACAGTAATAGTGCGGGATATCTGTTTACAGATTCCCTGAATTGTTGGTCAGTTCTCCTTAAATACCCAGATAGAGTAAGCATTATGTAAACTTTATTTAGCAATGGAAGTTTGCATTGATTGGTTCTTACAGACCTGTGGGAGGCACCTCGCCTGTATACATCTGTAGTGGGGTACGCCCCTTGTATAGAGTTATGTTTTCTTTAACTTTATTAAAACCCTTTTTTTATTATTTGTTCTATTGCTGTGGGAATTGGACCTGTGTACCAGTCGCGATAAACCTTTGTAAAGAAATGAAACATGAACATTTTCTGTCGTTATTTACATGTGATATGACCTTTCTTACACATAATCATCTGGTGTGTTGTAAAATGTCCTGTGTTCAGGATGTAACAGGAAACGGAGGGGTAGAGGGGTCAGACATTTGTCTGCAGATCTACCATTTGTATGGAGATGTGGTGTTTGAAGGTAGCTCTCCGGGGAGCCTACTGTATTCCAGATAACGTCCTGGTTCTCGAGAGGGGTGTTGGCCCCCTGCCGTGAGTCCTGGAGGAAACGTGTTTTGTGTCATAACAAGTTCTTTTGATGTCCTTGTTGCTTCGGGCATTTACAGGGCCCACATCCTGCTCTCTCGGGCATCCATGCTGTGTTCTCGGGGCCGTCCTTTTGGTCAGGATCAATCAAAATGTCTTACACCTGTCTGTGATGCAGCGCTCTGTTATTGTCAGGGATTCCCCTGCCACGCCCCCCTCAGTAGCTGTCCGAGATTCCCCTGCCATGCCCCCTTTGGCCGCCGTCAGAGATGCACCCTGCCACGCCCCCCTCGGTAGCGCTCATGGTGCCTCATTATCCCGTGCCTGCCTAATCACCGACAGCCGTGACTCGTTATGGTTCTGGCTATATAAACGCACGTTCTCGAGTCACAGGCTGTCGGTCCTTGTATTGTCATGCTGGTGATACCCGTGGCTGCCCGACCGCCAGCATTCCCCGCTGGTTCCGTTCCCTATGGATTACTCTTAGCCGCTGCCGTTTACTTTCATTTCGGACTCAAGGTTTCATTTCGGATATTTTTTGTTTGTTTTCTCGCCTCGGCAGCAGTGAGTGTTTTGTTTGTTGAACTGTTTTGGTTTGACTTAATAAACAATGATTGACTTGCTTCCGCTTCCGCGTCCTGTCCGTCAGCCTGACAGAGGGACCGACCAAAACCGAAAGCGGAATCGCCCTCCCGCGATTTCGGCCGCGATGGAGCGGCAGCCGAACCCAGCCTCGGATTTTCGCCGGGAATTCCAAGCTGCTTCTCGCAGCTCAAAGCCACAGAAGCCGGAGCATGAAAGCGCGGCTGCGCCACGCCCCTCCGCGAGCGCGAGGGGATTTCCGGCTCGCTTCTCCGGGAAAGGAGAGGAATTGGGCGGGTTTCTGAGGAACATCGGCGAGTATGTGGAGGAAAATTCTTCCCAGTTTTCCTCCGAAAGAGCCAAGATCGCCTTCTGCGTCTCTCTCCTGTCTGGTGATGCTCTCTCTAAAACCAGCAAGTTATGGAGCGCCAATGGGGGCAATTTCGGCTCACTCGCCGAATTCTGCGAGCTTCTTCTGGGGATGTGTGGGATGGAGGTGGTGGATCTCCACGGCAGTCCCCTTGAGGATGAAGAAGCTGCGTTCCGTGGTTCTTCAGAGCGCGTGGCACCGTTCCAGGATTCTCAAGGGTCCTCGGTTCCATCCCTGGGCATCAAAGAACGCAAGGCTCAGTTCCCGGGTTTCCACGGACACATGGCCCTGCCCCTGGGTCAGTACAAGCGCGCTGCTGTGTTCAGGGGTTCTCGTGGACGCTCTGCACCATCTCCGAGCGTCTGTGAGCGTGCCCTGGCATCCCAGCACTCCCATGAGCAGTCCGTGCCATCACCGAACATCTACAAGCGTGCTGCCCTGTTTTGAGGTTTCCGTGGGCGTGCCTCTTTGCCACAGTGTCTCCACGAGCACGCCTCTACGCCACAGACCTGTCACGAGCACGCCGAGCTGCCACAGACCCGTCACGAGAGAGCCGAGCTGCCACAGACCCGTCACGAGCGCGCCTCTTCGCCACAGTGTCTACACGAGCGCGCCTCTTCGCCACAGTGTCTACACGAGAGAGCCGAGCCGCCACAGACCCGTCACGAGAGAGCCGAGCTGCCACAGACCCGTCACGAGCGCGCCTCTATGCCACAGACCCGTCACGAGCACGCCGAGCCGCCACAGACCCGTCACGAGCGCGCCGAGCCGCCACAGACCCGTCACGAGCGCGCCGAGCCGCCACAGGCCCGTCACGAGCACGCCGAGCCGCCACAGACCCGTCACGAGAGAGCCGGGCCGCCACAGACCCGTCACGAGCGCGCCTCTATGCCACAGACCCGTCACGAGCACGGCGAGCCGCCACAGACCCGTCACGAGCACGGCGAGCCGCCACAGACCCGTCACGAGCACGGCGAGCCGCCACAGACCCGTCACGAGCGCGCCGAGCCGCCACAGACCCGTCACGAGAGCGCCGGGCCGCCACAGACCCGTCACGAGAGAGCCGGGCGCCACAGACCCGTCACGAGAGAGCCGGGCCGCCACAGACCCGTCACGAGAGCGCCGGGCCGCCACAGAGTCGTCACGAGAGCGCCGGGCCGCCACAGAGTCGCCACGAGAGCGCCGGGCCGCCACAGACCCGTCACGAGAGCGCCGGGCCGCCACAGAGTCGTCACGAGAGCGCCGGGCCGCCACAGAGTCGTCACGAGAGCGCCGGGCCGCCACAGAGTCGTCACGAGAGCGCCGGGCCGCCACAGAGTCGTCACGAGAGCGCTGAGCAGCCCGAGGGTGCCGCTCAGCTTCAGAGTTCCGCCGAGGGTGCCGCTCAGCTTCAGAGTTCCGCCGAGGGTGCCGCTCAGCTTCAGAGTTCCGCCGAGGATGCCGCTCAGCTTCAGAGTTCCGCCGAGGGTGCCGCTCAGCTTCAGAGTTCCGCCGAGGGTGCCGCTCAGCTTCAGAGTTCCGCCGAGGGTGCCGCTCAGCTTCAGAGTTCCGCCGAGGGTGCCGCTCAGCCCCTGGTCTCCGCCGTGGACGTCGCTCGGCCCCTGGTCTCCGCCGTGGACGTCACTCGGCCCCTGGTCTCCGCCGTCGACGGCGCTCGGCCCCTGGTCTCCGCCGTGGACGTCGCTCGGCCTCAGGTCTCCGCCGTGGACGTCGCTCGGCCTCAGGTCTCCGCCGTGGACGTCGCCCGGCCTCAGCTTCCGGCCTTCACGAGGGCCGCTGGTCCGTTCCGGATCCCGGCCAAGGACGCTGCTTTGCCTTGGGGGGCCCAAGGGGCTTCCGATCCTCCCCGGCTCTGCTGCGATGCTCACGGGGCTTCCTTTGTCCCGGGTCGATTGAAGAGGCCTTCCTCGGAGTGCCCCGGCCCGCCTGGCCTGGGTGGGTTTTGGGGCGTCAGGTGCCGCCCCTGAAGGGGGGGGTACTGTCAGGGATTCCCCTGCCACGCCCCCCTCAGTAGCTGTCTGAGATTCCCCTGCCATGCCCCCTTTGGCCGCCGTCAGAGATGCACCCTGCCACGCCCCCCTCGGTAGCGCTCATGGTGCCTCATTATCCCGTGCCTGCCTAATCACCGACAGCCGTGACTCGTTATGGTTCTGGCTATATAAACGCACGTTCTCGAGTCACAGGCTGTCGGTCCTTGTATTGTCATGCTGGTGATACCCGTGGCTGCCCGACCGCCAGCATTCCCCGCTGGTTCCGTTCCCTATGGAATACTCTTAGCTGCTGCCGTTTACTTTCATTTCGGACTCAAGGTTTCATTTCGGATATTCTTTGTTTGTTTTCTCGCCTCGGCAGCAGTGAGTGTTTTGTTTGTTGAACTGTTTTGGTTTGACTTAATAAACAATGATTGACTTGCTTCCGCTTCCGCGTCCTGTCCGTCAGCCTGACAGTTATACTGTTTCTGTATAATACTGATAGACTCGATAACCATGGCATCATAATAAAAAATGAATTAAGAGATGGCTTGATTTAGATAGAACAACACTGAACACTTAGGTGTGAAAAGCACAGCCTACTGCTGTTACATGCATTATATGCGTTTTATATGTATATATATATATATATATATATATTATACATATACAGTGAGGAAAATAAGTATTTGAACACCCTGCTATTTTGCAAGTTCTCCCACTTAGAAATCATGGAGGGGTCTGAAATTGTCATCGTAGGTGCATGTTCACTGTGAGAGACATAATCTACAAAAAAAAAAATCCAGAAATCACAATATATGATTTTTAAACTATTAATTTGTATGATACAGCTGCAAATAAGCATTTGAACACCTGAGAAAGTCAATGTTAATATTTGGTACAGTAGCCTTTGTTTGCAATTACAGAGGTCAAACCTTTCCTGTAGTTTTTCACCAGGTTTGCACACACTGCAGGAGGGATTTTGGCGCTGAGAAAGACTGAGTTTGAGCTCCCTCCAAAGATTCTCTATTGGGTTTAGGTCTGGAGACTGGCTAGGCCACGCCAGAACTTTGATATGCTTCTTACAGAGCCACTCCTTGATTATCCTGGCTGTGTGCTTCGGGTCATTGTCATGTTGGAAGACCCAGCCTCGACCCATCTTCAATGCTCTAACTGAGGGAAGGAGGTTGTTCCCCAAAATCTCGCAATACATGGCCCCGGTCATCCTCTCCTTAATACAGTGCAGTCGCCCTGTCCCATGTGCAGAAAAACACCCCCAAAGCATGATGCTACCACCCCCATGTTTCACAGTAGGGATGGTGTTCTTGGGATGGTACTCATCATTCTTCTTCTTCCAAACACGTTTAGTGGAATTATGACCCAAAAGTTCTATTTTGGTCTCATCTGACCACATGACTTTCTCCCATGACTCCTCTGGATCATCCAAATGGTCATTGGAAAACTTAAGATGTGCCTGGACATGTGCTGGTTTAAGCAAGGGAACCTTCCGTGCCATGCATGATTTCAAACCATGACGTCTTAGTGTATTACCAACCGTAACCTTGGAAACGGTGGTCCCAGCTCTTTTCAGGTCATTGACCAGCTCCTCCCGTGTAGTTCTGGGCTGATTTCTCACCTTCCTTAGGATCATTGAGACCCCACTAGGTGAGATCTTGCATGGAGCCCCAGTCCGAGGGAGATTGACAGTCATGTTTAGCTTCTTCCATTTTCTAATGATTGCTCCAACAGTGGACCTTTTTTTACCAAGCTGCTTGGCAATTTCCCCGTAGCCCTTTCCAGCCTTGTGGAGGTGTACAATTTTGTCTCTAGTGTCTTTGGACAGCTCTTTGGTCTTGGCCATGTTAGTTGTTGGATTCTTACTGATTGTATGGGGTGGACAGGTGTCTTTATGCAGCTAACGACCTCAAACAGGTGCATCTAATTTAGGATAATAAATGTAGTGGAGGTGGACATTTTAAAGGCAGACTAACAGGTATTTGAGGGTCAGAATTCTAGCTGATAGACAGGTGTTCAAATACTTATTTGCAGCTGTATCATACAAATGAATAGTTTAAAAATCATACATTGTGATTTCTGGTGTGATTTTTTTTTTTTTATTATGTCTCTCACAGTGGACATGCACCTACGATGACAATTTCAGACCCCTCCATGATTTCTAAGTGGGAGAACTTGCAAAATAGCAGGGTGTTCAAATACTTATTTTCCTCACTGTAAATGTGTGTGTGTGTGTGTGTGTGTGTGTGTGTGTGTGTGTGTGTGTGTGTGTGTGTGTGTATCATAACCTATCCTGATTGTTCCTAGTGCTACCTAAATGGCTAGTTGATTGTTCTAGTCTAGCCCTAGTGAATACTAGTGAATGATTTAACAAAATAGCTAGTTAGGAAAGTGTTTTTATAGCCAGCTATTTGCTCCATATTTTCAATATAGGGTATTAGATTATATATTAATATATAATATTTTGTATTAAATATTATATATTGCAATAGCACTAATAGATTCCGTATGTGATTATGGTCAAATAAAATGGTTTTGTAATGGGATAAAAAGTGTCCTTTGGGAATCATGTGGTAATGTGGTATCTGGGTGGCTTTAAAGGTGATTTCAAAGACAAGTATAAAATTTTTATGAACAAAACTGACACGATACATATGCTCAATAGCACCCCATCTAATGAAACCATGAAAACCAGCACATTTTACTAAAGAATACTGTATGTCAGTTATCATAAAAAAATGAATCTTTTTTCTAACAAAATAAAATATTTCTGTTTTCTGTTGATAAATTTGATGATTATTACTTATATTTTGTACCCTTGTTTCCGTAGCAGCATGAAGCGAGTTATTGGAGGTGTATTAATTGCAGATCTGAAACAATCCACATCTCTTGCTGAGGGTCTGTCTGCCAGCTGCAGCTGCTCCTCTCCAGCATTCATCACCATGATTTTGGTCTGAAGAAGTGAACACTTCAGGCTGAGGAAGGACGCAGGGGATCCGAATGTTTTCACCGCCCCGTAACCGATCGCAAAATAATCACGCGCCACATGACGCCTGCGAATCTCTGTCCGGTTCGCTTTTATTTATCTGCCTCCTTTCTCAAAAACGAAGGCTCGTCCTACTGAGCGCACAGCCCTCGTTCTCGCTAATTATGCAAATGACACGTTAATGAGGTGTAATTCGGAATTCATAAAACAGCAGGGATAAACTGCTAAAAGACACAGCTTCTTAATGAGTGGGAATGGCAGCTTCATCAGCAAGGGGACTGCTATGCTAATTGTTTAACTACCCCTGCTCCTTAAACGCAGATCGTTTCCATCCAGTGCTATGGATTTTATTTTATTTTTTCATTTTATTTTATGGCCATTTTGGATCATTTCTTCAATCAAGCAAAAAAGTTTAACTTGGTTAACCAGAAGAAAGAAAAGAAAAAAAGTGAGCATGCTAAAAAAAAAAAATGTCTGGCCTCTCATAGCTGTGGTAATAACCCAATAAATTAGCAGCAGTCAATGAGAGAAAGTGTTTAAATGCAAACTGCAGAGCAGGATCATTTAAAAAGCAAACCGAGCAGCACTTAAATCAGGTTTGTAGCTAATCAAATTAGCAGTGTACCATTTTATATGAAGCAGCTTGGGAATTAGAAACAACCCAAAATGGTGATTCATAAACAAAGGAAAGAATTACGTTGATAAATTAATAATAAAAAAATTATAATAATTGTTGGTATTGATTAGTAATAAAGCTCTTTACATTACTGTAAATACATTATCTACGGTAATAAATTCTGTTTTGTTTCACATGTTTTCATATCTAAACCTGGCAAACCCACTTGGAAGTTAATTCAATTAAATACACAAAAGAAAGCAAGAAAAAAAAAAAAAAAGGACATCAACCGAATCAGGACACTCATTTTTTTGTAGTTATAATTGCATTTGTTAAGAACAAATCATATTTTTATTCGAAATACAAAATCGGAATTTAGCTGGATTTATGTATCAGTATAATGTTAGACAGTTTTTATGAACTGCTCATTCCTCATTATTAAAACTACAGGAAATAACTGCCAATTCTGTTAAAACGTGAGCACCATGGATTTTAGTTTTCCACCAAATGTTTTACCTGGAATGATCGCTGGAAACTATTGCTACTTAAAAATGCCCAAAACCTAATTTAGGCCAAGCGCTTTTCCCAAATCCGTTGCATATAAAACGTCTCTGGTAATGTCTTTGGTCCAGCAAGGTACGGCGTAGGTTATTTGTAAGACAAATGGACCCACAGAAACAGATGACAGGTCTTTAGCTCAAGTATAGAATGCAATTAACCGGCAAATGAGGCCAGGCAAACCCAAATGACCAGTGTGAACGGACGAAGCCTCCGGGGAGAATAAGAATTCCATCTAGTAACTAATCTGCAAAGCGCTCGCTCCACTTCAGCCAGCCGCAAAACACCATACGACGTTTCAACCTGCCGAAGATGTGATTTATTCAAAATGATTTGATGCAGTTTAAGAAACAGGGAAACAGACTCTGGTCAGGTGAGATGCTTTAACTTTTTTTTAGAGGAACTGAGAAAAATCACCAGGTGAGCCAACAGGGGTTTAAATGTGCTTTCTCTGAAAAATGTATTTATAGCCAAACAGTAAATCTGTGTGTTAATGTAGGTGCATGAGTGTTTTAGGTACTCAATGTCCTCTCTGCACTGCACATGACTCAGCTGCTTCTCCATCACCTCAGAGGAAAAGAAGGTGCTAAGCGTGTTAGTGCTGAATCATTCTCCAAGATTTTATTAAAGAGAAAAAGAAGACTGGATATATAACTTTTAGAGGAAGAGGAAGAAAATAGCTTATAGAAGAATATTCTATTCCCAACTCTAATATAGATTGCGTGGAATAATATCAAGAAGACATAAATAATAATTATACAGATGATGAAAAATATGATGATGATGATATCATCATTATCATGGAAAATAGAAAATACTTTCCATTTTAAGAGGTTACTCCACTAGCTTTCAGAACAAAGGAAACAAAGACAAGTGTATTTTATTTTCCAGTGTCCATTGAAGAAGAAAAATAATAAACATAAATAAAAAGAAGTTTATAATGGGGGTATGAATTATTTTCGTCACAGCATACAGCGAGGAAAAAATCTTGACGAAGAATTTATTTATTTTTCCACTTGAACACTGAAGGAATGTAAGAACCAAAATCTGGCAGGGAATGTTTAATAAAACAGAGCAATAAGGTAAAGGTAATCTTTTTATTGTTTTACTTTAAGGTATGTTCAATATTTTAAATCAACAATGCTTTCATAAATAAAACAAAGAGAACAGTTTCTGAAAGCGAAGAAAAGATAGCAGCTCTAGAAATAAATCAAAAGAGGAGAAAGATAAATAGAGTAGTACACAACAGAGGACTATATCCAACTTCAGGAAGAAGAAGGAGAATGTAAAAAGGAAGCAGAAGTAGAAGAAAAAGTTAATAAAAATGATGAGGACGATGATGATAATGTTACTTGTTGTTGATCTTGGATGTATCTCTTAGAAATGAATCACTACAGTGTACATGCCTGTGGAAATCTTGGTGTTCTGCTGCCTCTAATCCTTACATAAAGATCAGCTCATATCAGCTTTCCCTTCTTTCCGTCAAATGCGAGTCTGAATCCGCTCACCTTGTGATTTGTTCACGCCTCATTCGTACACGCTTCCTCGGATTTATATTTTATAGGGGAATAAAAAGCAAAGCTCAGGCTGAGATGCAGTCTCTGAGGAGCGAGACACGACATGCCATTAGCCTCATGTCAACAAAAAGCCGCTGTCTCTGTACAAACCCATCTATTTTTACTAATATCGGAATAAGCGTCGTACAGGATGAGCCTGGCGGTAATTTCTAGGTGTTAGACATAACAGATGGGGAACATTCCGGCGAGAGGACGGATCCCGTGCCACTGCAGCACTCACTATGCCACACTGTATTATCATATGCACGCATTTGACTGACAAGAGACAATGAGGAGGCTGGGGTGAGAGATTGCTTCTGCTTTGCTTCCCAGTGGTTCCATGAACAAGAAATGCATTGCCAAGGACTGTTATTTGGATTTCTAATGTATCTTTATTACCACTAATCCCAGTGCCACTGGAGCAAGAACCTCAACTTAATTTGTCTTAATCTAAATCGGATTGGTGGGAAATTCAAAATGGAAAATTCAGTGGACACATGATCGCATCAGCAAGACTGGAGAAAAAAAATCTCAGCTACACAACAAAGCGTCCCACCGAGGCTCAGGATTCCATACACTTCACTTCTAATTAGCCGACTCTTATGTCCTCTGTGTTTGAAGGAAAAGAAGAACGTGGCTTGCTCTGGTTCTCAGATAGGGAATGTTTGTGAGATTTATGGCCCAGTATGATGCATTGCTGGCATGCTGATTCTTCAGGGACGTCCCCCCTCCCTCTGCCTCCACCAGCTTCTCCAACACTCCCTCAACCCCCCCTCCATTTGTTTTTTACATTACTGAAGTTTGACGCTCCGAGCGTCCTCTTGCCACAGAAAGGTAGGCCTGTTCTCAGGTTCAGGCTTCATTTAGCTTTGCCCATCTCCTCCTGAAATAAATCTGACGTCCTGAGTCTCTCCTGAGATGTTATTAATACAGAGAGGACAGAGGACGGTGGAGAAAGAAGAAGAGCGTCCAACACATGACCAGCTGCGCTCTGGGATTTTCATCCATTTGTTTAGACTGAAAATGAGAGCACGCTGAAAATGCAATAGGCAGAAAAGGATAGAGAGAGACAGAAAGAGCAAACAAATAACATGACAGGGATAAAACACTAATTGCTACAAGAAACAATGAACCGTTTAATGTTTCAGACATATCATCCTATTCACACCGAGTTTTTATTCGGTAAGACTAGAATAGCTGTCCTGGACTTGGTCACATGAACACATTCATTTATTTTTTATTTTGTCAAAAAAAATGTCCAGCATCTAACATGAGAGATTAATCAGACACGTTACCAAGCCTGAGTGAAGACAATTGTGGTGAGAGGCTGTTAGGATGCAGTAATTTGGAGGTTTTTTAGGTTTTCCATGCAGTAGCTAACATATATCAGTGAACCAGCTAAAACTGTAGCAGACTTAGCTTGCTAGCTAGCAAACATGTTGAACTTACATTGCATAACAAAACAATGTAGCTCGTCCAAAATCAATATTAAACAACAAATTAGTTATTATCATGCTTAACAGATAGGTGATTTCCTTACCTGTTTAGCTAGCTAACTTGTCTTATCTCAACCATCAATTAGCATTAATTTCACAAGACTCCACAGCATATGGAACTTTTCTCCATGGCTTTTAGTGCTAATCCTTAAGAAAAATTGGAGAACTTGTTTGCTAATGTTAATTAATTTCCTTGATAGATCATTTCTTAGATGATATCCAAAAAGCACCATAAAAAGACATATTAACCAGAGATGTGTGAGTCCAGACAAATACATACCGTGTACCTTACATACATCATAAAGATCCTATTGACACTAAACAGACAACATAGGAATGTGTGTTTAGAAAACTAGTGTGAGGCCCATCTTAATACTAACAATGCCTTTCTCTTTTTGTTTGGCAACATTAAAGTATTTTTTAATAACATATTTTGATATACATCATTAATTCGCTATAATAATAATAATACTTATTATTATTAAAAACTTTCTTTCGGCTTCTCCCATTAGGTGTCGCCACAGCGGATCATCCGCATGTTTGATTTGGCACGTTTTAATGCTGGATGCCCTTCCTAACGCAACCCTCCCCATTTATCTTGGGGCTTGGGACCGTCACTGAGAGTGGCTGGGGGTGGTTCCCTGACCGGGGATCGAACCCGGGCCGCAGTGGTGAGAGCTCCGCATCCTAACCACTAGACCACCAGGGACCCAATTATTATTATTATTGTTGTTGTTAATATTAATTGTTGCATCATCTTCTGATTGCATGCTAATTGTACTCACCTGTCCTCAATTCGAAACTTAATCATACCTACTGTAAATATTAAAGTGTTACAACCTGCGATATGTACAGTATGTTTGGTCTGTGCAGATCACCAAAGTCCAAATCCAGTCGGGTTAAATTTGGTTGTGATTCTTTTGTATTTTTCTGTTCTGAGTTTTACTGTCTGATACTCTGTAAATCTTTTCTATGTAAATCTTTCTCTTCTTCTTTCGGCTGCTTAGAGTAGGGGTCGCCACAGTGGATCATCTGTCTCCATACTACCCTGTCCTCTACAACTGCTTCTTTCAAATCAACTACCTATGTCTTCCCTCACCACATCCATAAACATCCTCTTTGCCCTCTTTTCTTCCTTCCTGGTGGCTCCATCCTCAGCATTCTACTACCGATATACCCCATGTACCTCCTCTGCAAAAATTTCCGAACTATCTCCATCGGGCCTCTCTCACTTTGTCCCTAAAACACCTTACATGCGCAGTCCCTCTGATAAACTAATTTCCAATCCTGTCCATCCTCGTCACTTCCAATGGAAATCTCAGCATCTTTACCTTTGCCTCCTCCAGTGCCGCCTCCTGTCTTTTAGTCAATGCCAAGGTCTCTAAACGTACTAACATAGTAGGTCTCTCCACAGTCCTATAAACTTTCCCTTTCACTCTTTCACTCCTATCACACATCTCTTCTGCCACTCTTCTCCACCCACTCCACCCTGCCTGCACTCTTTTTTTTTTTTTTTACTTTACTACCACACCCTCCATTACTTTGCACTGTTGACCCCAGGCTTCTAAATTCATCCACCTTCACCACCTCATCTCCCTGCAACCGCACCACTCCATTACCCTCCCTCTCATTTACCTCCACCTCTCCAGGCTCTTCTCAATCTGCTCCAAAATCTCGCCACAAATCACAATATCATCTGTGTGGAGTCCATAAAGACTCCTGTCTGACTTTGTCTGTCAACTTGTCCATCACCACTGCAAACAGGAAAGGGCTCAGAGCTGATCCTTGATGCAATCCAATCTCTACCTTAAACCAGTCTGTTGTTCCTACTGCACACTTCACTGCTGTCACACTGTCCTCTCACATGTCCTGCACCACCCTTACATACTTCTCTGTCACACCTGAATTCCTTATAGAATACCACAACTCCTCTCTCGGCACCCTGTCCTACGCTTTCTCCAAATCCACAAACACACAATGCGACACCTTCTGAATTTTTTTTATTTGTCACTCTCCTCCACTTATTCTTCACCTCCAAAGCCATCCTACAGACCACTACCAGATGCTGTATATCTGCACTATACCCTGCCAACACCTTACAGTCTCTAAACTCTTTTAGGTTGCATCACCTTCATAGAATATAGTGCACCTGTGTGCACCTTTCTCCACTCTTATACCTCACCCTATGTTCCTCCTTATTCTTGAAATAAGTATTTACCACATCCATTTCAATCCTTTCAGCAAAATCTACCACCATCTGCCTTTCCACATTCCTCTCCTTAAGGCCATACCTACCCATCACTTCCTCATCACCTTTGTTCCCTTCACCAACATGCCCATTAATGTCTTCCCCAATCACCAATCTTTTTTCCTAGGTACACTCTCCACCACTTCATCTAACTTACTCCAGAATTGTTTTCTTCTCCTTAATCTCACAACCCACTTGCAGAGCATAGGCACTGATGACATTAAACATCACCCTATCAACTATCCTTTTCCTGGTGTCTCTGTAGATGTCTTCCCATCTCCTTTTCCTCCATTTACCAACAGTAGCCAAATTTCCACCGGTACCTGTTGGCTAACAATACCTGTGTGCCTCGACCTCTCTCGAAACTCTGGTTTGTGATCCACATATTTGATTTGGCACATGTTTTAAGCTGGATGCCCTTCATAAGTGTGACCGGCACTTAGAGTGCACTGGCTTGTGCAACTCTAATGGCTGGGTTGATACTCTATTTAAATATTTGTATATATTTTTGTGTTTTGTGTGTACTGGTAGTAGGGGCATGGCTGTCATTTCTATTGGGTATGGGTTCATTTGTCGTTTTTTGTACAGGAGTTCAGAGTAGATTTTTCATTCTTTTTTGGGACCTTTCTATAGGGAATTTAGTTTTTAAAATGGGTGATTTTGTTTGTTATTTTGACTTTAGTCCAGCTTTAAGTTGTCTTGAATCTTGAATTGTATACAATATTCCCTACCCTATGCCTATACCCATGCTGTATAAAAGCAATACCAGTAAATAATATATTTGCATGTTAAAGATACTATAGACAAATTCCCTATTTTTGCACCCAGAAAACATTGAGGATAAACTACTGCCTATTTTTTAAACCAGCCTTCTGCCTTATGATTGAATTAAATCTCTTATACAAACTCTACACAGCAATAATTTTCCAGTTGAAATAAAGTGTCTATTAAAGCAGAAAGCAATACACAAGTCAATAAAAAAAACCACGCCTTTTCTGCACCTGGGAAAGCCTGAAAGATGAACTTCACTACTCAACTATGTATTCATTTAATCAGAGGGTTAAAAAAAATCTGAATCCGGTTACAGGTGAGGAAGATCTGCCCACTCTGGCTTAAGGGTTAGAGGTTTTCGCTTGGAGGTCCAACGTCGGCTCCCTGCCAGTCCTGGGATCTGAACTCATAACCTTGTGGTTGCTGCTACATTAACCTTCAACTCACACTAGAACCCTCGAGCTGCTGTGGCTCAGAATGTGTATACTCCACCCTCTTTAGCTGAAATATTTTTGAGAGAGTTCACATATTGCCATACAAAAGTTTTTATATTTTGGTGATTTTTAGATAATATCACATTCTGTCTCAGGAGACTTTAATATCATGAACTAGCTTTCCTGCTCATGCTGTTACTCAAAATCCTGAAAAGCAAAATAATATAAATATTATTTTCTTGGATTTAAGCTTTCAGATTTATAGTAAAACACAGTATAAAACACAACACTGTTTATTTCTGAATACTGATTGGTCAGAAAGTGTTGATATATTATTGTTTGTATAGTAACTGACTCAAATAAACTTTTTTTTTATCATTAACAGATCAAAAAAATTTAATAATTGTTGATGTGTTGTTGATGAGTAGTGGATGAAGTCTCCAGTTTCAAGAAGCATCTTAAACTACTTTACTCACCACATGCATTTCTTTTCTCAGTTCTATATTAAAGAACGCATGTAAGACTAAGCAAAAAAAAATCTAACCTTAAATCTTTGCCACTTCTCAATACACTATTACATTTTTCTACTTACATTTTCCCATTTTTCAAGCCAGCCTTCTGCCTCACGATTGAAATAAATTTCTTATACAAACTCAGCACAGCTTTAATTTTTAAGTTGGAATAAATTGGCTATCAAAGCAGAAGGCAATAAGCGATTCTCTTCCTTCCATGGACAAGGTCAATTAAAGGAGGACACGCATTAGCAATCAAACCCGACTCCAGTGATTGACTATGGTGATTACAGGCATGAAGCTGGAAGTTTTAAAGGTTATTAATAATGATTTATGGAATTACTTAAAGGTCTGTGCATAAGATACATTAAATAACTTTGAGAAATAAATCTGTAGAGCCCGAAGGTGAACTGAGAGCAATGGATCAGCCAGAAGAAGTGATGGAGTGCTATTTAACCTGCAGTCATCAAAGATAAT
This sequence comes from Silurus lanzhouensis, assembly GCA_039877035.1. Classification (NCBI taxonomy): domain Eukaryota; kingdom Metazoa; phylum Chordata; class Actinopteri; order Siluriformes; family Siluridae; genus Silurus; species Silurus lanzhouensis. The sequence continues at coordinate 1,923,775 of JBCEWE010000578.1, read as the reverse complement.
ACTGTTTCAATGTAGTGTAATTGAACTAATTTAAGTATGATGACATGTAATGTTCTGCATGCTTTATCTTGCAGCTTGGACACTAGAAATAACAAAAGAATGCATGTAATAATAATGCGGCTTTCTTTATGTATGGTGTTTATGATTTTAAACCAAAGCAAATAAAGATATAGTGAGACCAAAAACAGTTAGGCTCTATTTGTAGTCTGGTTCTTTCTTTCTTTATTTTTACGATTCTGTTGAGCATGTATGAGCAAGAATGGATTCAGATCAAGACTATGTAAATATAATGTATTAACATAAATATCTTTATTTAAAAATAAAAAAATTTATTTTTTTTAACCAAATAATAAAATGATTAGTAATTTAGGCAAATAAATTGATTCATCTTTCTTTGGTGTTTTTGCTTTGCCTGTAATTTATGTGTGTCCAGTTCAGCTATGAAACTCTTTATTTGATTAATTTGAGCGCTGATTGGTTCTTGAAAGGTGGCTAGGCATTCTTCTCTATTAACTTATTTCGCTATATTATGACAAAACTACCCCTGTATCATCTATGCATGTGTTTCATGCTATATATATTTCCGTGACACCATCCTTGACACTTGTATAGATCTACTACGGAGATTGCTTTTACTTCATCTTTTGGAGGCGCAACATTTCAGTTCTTAACATCTTTATGTGTAAACATGATTAAAATAACAGTTTTCAGAGCAGTTCTAGTCCACCAACTCATAGCCTATCTACACTTTAATCACATTAGTAATCTCTTGGTATCCTCATTCAGAGATTTGTCATGATTGAAATGTACTGCATGCTCTTATGTCTAAATATGTTTCAGATGCTTCAGATGACCACATAAGTCTCCAATGTCAGAGCTGTGTAAGGGTCTGACTGTATGCTGTAAAAGTCTGAATGTATGTCGAGTGACTGGTGAAAGCAACTTCTAACCACAACTACAAATAAATGGAAGAACAGTAACTAAATGAAAGTAACATTAAATGTAATATTATTAAGAATATCTTCTTCTTTAACTGGTCTGGATAGCTGATTTTCCTCAGTAGGTGAGAACATCAGTAAAATGGTGTGTAACCCACATCTCCTCACAACAGAAAGCTAATTATACACCACGCTGTCTGTTCTGTTTCTGAGCAGCTGAAGATTGGCTACGGGCTACAGAGGCTTTGTTCCATTGTGTTTTGGAGTGGCCCTGCATGTTCTCATGCATGCCTTTATTACCCCATGGGGGGGCAGCAGAGGCAGATCAGCCCCCTTGCTCCTGCCCTACTCCTGTCTTATAGTGCTCAGATCCAGTAATGATACATTTCGCCTCGGGCAGATCCTCAGTGAGGGTCGGGGAGTTTGAGCGGTATGGGAGATGCTCCCTGACCTCCATCAAAGAATCCCTCCACTTCCTGTCTGGATTTTACAGCCATATAATACCTGCTTTCATGTCTCCTGGTCCTGCTCTAATTCGGGTTATGTATTAAGCATCGTAGTCGATCCTCCTCATCCTACCCTCGGGTCTGCACAGTCCGCTGAGTGATTTGAATTTAGAAAGTGACAAATTCCTCAGGACAGTCAGCAGCCGGCACTTTGTTCATGTCCAAGCTCTCCTGGCCTTGTTTTTTTCTATTTCTATGCTGCCTCCATGCTGAATGACGAGGAAGGTGACTTGTTTTGTGGATGTAAAACAAAAATCTGAACAACCTTCAGAATGGCCTCTTTTGTCTCAGGAGCACAAAACAGGTCAAGGTATATTAGAGCTACGATTCGACAATCTGTCTGTGTATGTTCTGTAAATTTGGCCCGGAAAGGTCTGAATCGATCTTACTGCAATGTACAGCATTGTGTACATTCTCTGTGCAACAGGAAGTGACAAGAAAATTAACACCGGCTGGAAATGATCATTAAACATCATGCCACCTTTTAAAAATACGAAGCCATCTTTCCACATCAGATCTCAGAGATTACTGCACCATTTGTAAAAAATGCACTGTCAGGATTTGAAGTATGGCTAATGCAAAAAGAGCGGCAAGGATGTAATCTGCTACTGTACGTAGAGATTGAAACACTGCAGTGAAAAGAGGTGTAAAAGAATAGATGTTTTCTGTGTTATTACTGCAACAATAGTAAGGGGTGAGTTTTAGTTGCTGTGACAAATTAAGGGAATTGAAGATGGAGAAAATGGAGTAAATAAATCTACAGTATATTTATTGTTTATACATTTTTAGTCTTCAATGCACATTCAATTCACAACATAGTCAAAACTATGCGAACGAGGCAGCTCCATATCCTGATTTGTAATGCTGGCCTTGCTGGAATTAAAGCGTTTTATCATGTTTGTCATGCTTTTAATCTTTATTTACATGATGTGTTCAGTGTCAGTGCTAATTAACGCCCTAATGCGCATTGCAATCAGATGTGATGAACTGAGTGGCTTATGAGCACAGCAGACAGACTAAACAGCAGGCAATAGACAAAAGTGACTTGACTTAAAAAGTGTTTCAGGTCACTTCCTGATTTCTTGGTCAGTTTGTAGAGTTTTAAATTTTTTCTTATTGGAATTTGATGCGATGACATTGCTATTGTGTGCTTCAGGGTTTTTTTAAGCACATGTGTAACAGCACATCTCTAAGAGTTATAATTCTTTTAAAACACAATAAATTCGTATTCATGTATTGATATAAAAACATCATGGCTGCTAAGTGATGATAAGGAATCAAACATTTGACAAAGCAGAAAAAATGGCAATTGGAGATGTAAATTGTCTTTTACAGCAACACTAACTAAATGTTTTGTCGTCTGTGAGCACTTAAATATAAAGTCTACTGGAGGGCAAACCTTTAAACTATTTAATTAGCTAATGATTGCTGTCCTCTGCAAATGCAACATATTCTGTAAAGCCCTTCTTGTAAAACATATTTAAAGACAAAATTTGCTGTAAAATTTTTGTTTTGGGCCTGGATGAGGTTATAAAGAGTCCTTCTTTTGGCAGTTATTTTTAAAACTTCTTTTCCTGTCACATGAAGTAAGAAAAAAAATAATCAACACCTTCTGACCAATCATTTGTTCCATAGTGCTTTAGTAAACACAAACAGAAAACCTTCATTTCCTAAAGACCCTGTAATATAACACAAAGTGAAATCTTGCAAAACACATTTCTAAAGTCCCATATTCTCAGAACTCCAACACTCTCTCGACATAAAATAGGTTTTGTGAGATGTCTGTGCTGATGAATATTCATGACACAGGAGCACAGGGATGCAGGCAGACCTCCGTTAGCAGGTGTTAATCCACAGAAAGGTGAGTACCTTTCCACAAAGGGCTAAAACTGCCGTTCTGGCTTTCCTCTGAGGTGCATGAAATGTTCCGAATAGATGAGGAATTAGCAGAAATTAAATAGCAGCCCGGCTTCGAGATGCCAAAGGGGCGATTTCACCACGGCAGGAGTGTGAAGGTTGAACAAACACGACTTCTCACTTTAATGAAAGGTCTCAGTGCCTGAAAACGATTAAAGTCGGCTTTTCCACCAGCAGTATGTTCAGCCAGCATACATACAGAGGGATAAGTGTGTGTGTGTGTGTGTGTGTGTGTGTGTGTGTGTGTGTGTGTGTGTGTGTGTGTGTGTGTGTGTGTGTGTGCATGTGTGTCTGTGTGCATGTCTGACAGACAGACAGAGAAGACCTAGATTTGTATGTGTTTGTGTGTGTGTGTGTGTGTGTGTGTGTGTGTCTGTGTTTGTGTGTGTGCGTGTGTGGAAACAGACATGGCTATGTGACAAAAGCACATAAATCTGGAGTCATGTTAGCCGCTCAGTGGAGTGTGTTGGAGTGTGTTAAAGCCTCTTCTCACTCGCAGACCAAACCAAGCAGGACCGATTACAAAAAAAAGAAAAAAGAGAGAGAAAATGTGACTTTTTCTCCTTTTTCTTCATCGTGTGGGGAATATTAGCATGAGAAGCATCCAGGATACAGATAACAGAAAATAACAGAGATTAGAAAAGCAAGGAAATTGTTAAAATGTCAATTCAATTTAATTTAATTATTTGAACAATGGCCATTGTCGCAGAGCAGCTTTACATAAGTAAATGGATTATATTAATAGTTAGATATGAATATACATTTTAAATGTTTAAATTAATACCTAGAAGCTTTAATGAGTAAGGGAAAAAAACTCCCTCGGATAATTTGAGGAAGAAACATTCGAGAGTCAAAAGGGAACATGCACATTATTGGGTGAAATGTCTTATTTTACTGGTTTTGAAATTTAAAATGCGGATATCAGACATACCTCATACATTAGATGCGCAAAAGTATTGTTTAACCTGACCCTTCCAGCTATATGTGATTCTAAACTGTTACCACACATTTGGAGGAACAAAAATGTATTAGATATCGTTGGATGCACTAGAATTCAATTTTCTCTTTACCTGAACTCAGAGAACCAAACCTGTTGCAGCATTACAATGCCTCCTGTGCACAAAGCCAGCTCAATGAAGGTACAGCTTATGTAGTAGGTTGAAAAAAATATATATGTATATATGTTAAAATTAAAGAGGAAAAAAAGGACACCCCCTTTAAAATTTTGTGTTGTTCATAAATGATGCCTTCAACATTTGTTTATTGATGGGTAAATTCATTGTTACATTCTTTGTTGTGAGTAAGGAAATTGTTGCTGTTATTATTGTTTCCTGTAGAGGGCGTTTAGCGCTGTTTAACTAAGGTACTGCACCGGGCGTTCAGAGTTAATTAAACTTTGCCGGAGCTTACAGCCAGTACTCCTGTCTCACAGCGTTTCATTTATCATTCTACAGGTGAGCAAAAACGATTCTAAAACTGGTCGAAATTGGTGTTAAAAGCTGTGTTTCAAACATGTATAGGTCGATTTTTGTTAAGTTACTGAGAAAGACTTAGTTTTGTTCATATGCATGCCGTCGTAATGAGTCGAATATCAGCTCACACACGAGTGACAAATATGTGAATTTAAAGCGAAATGAGAGAAAATGCTCAATTGGGAAGAGTTTAGGAATGTTTCTAAATTGTTTTATAGGTTGATTGTAAGTGGATGATAAAGTTTAAGCAAGTTAAATGTACATTTGCTACTGGAGTTATCTCGAGCCAAAATGGCAGTGCATGTAGTTGTGAACTAGAGCCAAAATGGCGTCTTGCATGTAAGACATGAGGTTACTGTGAAGCTAAATGCAAGAATTATTTATGTGACAGTGTGAAAATGGAATGAGTGTTCATGAGGATGTGAAAACAGTAGCAGGTCAATGTATTGTGACTGATTATAATGTGTTGCATAATAACTCAATATAGACAAAAGTAATTTAGGAAAAAGTCTTTATTGAAAAGTTATTTTCTTCAATGGAATGTGTTACAAAGAAAAAAAAGTAATTGTTCTGAAAAGTTAAACCTGTGAATTTTGTGAATACATTGTGAACTAAGAAAAATGAGAGGGTTAATTAAACTTTGCCGGAGCTTACAGCCAGTACTCCTGTCTCACAGCGTTTCATTTATCATTCTACAGAGCCGGCAGAAGTGGTTAATTCACCTCACCCATTCAGGCTTCCCAGCCCTGATACGGGTAACACTTACATGGGTTGTATTTGAGGATCTTGAGGTTCCTGCTATAGAGCTCCGAACGCAACCCTATTGATCAACTTTGGAATGAATTGGAACACTGACTGCACTGACCGTACCTGACTTTTTCTAATACCCTTGTGGCTAAATAAGCACAAATCTCCACAAGCCCACTCTAGAATCCTAGAAAAGTGGTCATTATAACAAAAAATAAAACTAAATGTGGACCAATCTTATTCCGCAAACATTTATCCTTATAGTATAGTTCTTTTTCTGAGAGGATTTAATGCGTAATTCAAAAGGTAATGTCTTTTTTTAACTGTTTGTTTGTTTGTCCTGTGTGGGGAAGTCAGTGTGTGAGCAGTGCACTCTTGTTTGTAGTCACTTAAGTTGTCTTAAAATATTGTTCATTAGCTGCAGTAGCTCTCAATATCTTAACAGTACATTGCCAGTTATGGTTATACTTTAACCTGGTCAAAAAACCTCTACTTTTACTCACATAAAAGGTTTCTTTTGCATTTTTTTGCTGCTCGTTCTTAAGCATGAAAGTCACTTTCTGGCTCTCTGCTTATGAACAGACGTAGTTTGTGCTACTCATTACCATTATATCAGAGAACACATGACTTCTGAAGTAATTCATGCTGGTCTGCATTAGCTGCTGTTTACTTCACTGAGCTATCAAACAAATGGTTAATCTCAGAAACTTATCAACAAACTAAGCACAGATAATCCTGAGTCTCACCATTAAGTTTTAATTTAAAGTGAAAAGCAAAAAGCAACAAAACCTTTTCATGTTTAAGAGATGGATGGAGATCCCACATCTCATATTCAGATATTCAGATATTCAGCTCTGGTGCACACATCTGCAGTAATAAACACACAATACCAGGTTTTTTTTTTGTATACCCATAGCTATTAGAGTTTACTATGAGATGTTTAATTTCAGTGCTGATAGATGATGAAAACAAATTAAAATAACAGACTTGCTAACTGGGGAAAAAAAAATAAGGTTTAGAGTAACAGCTCATTAAAAGGGGCTTGTGCTGCAGATGCTTCACATAAATGGAATAGAAAGAAAGAAAGAGAAAGAAAGAAGCATCAACTTTTCTTTTTTCTAAAGTCACAATTCATGGAAGGAGACCCCAGTTTTAGCAATTTTAACATCTTTGCTCTTTGAGGTTTAGCAAAACATTTATTGCAAGTTCAATAATCAAAACTGTATTAAAACCTATGCTATAATCTTTACTATAATACAAATTGTGATTTTTGGCAAATTGTTGCCGCATAAGAAGAATAAAGGACCTGTGCATTTATGGGAAAGTAATCTTCCGAATAGTAACTATAAATCTATCTAACTCTAACTTTGCATAAAAGCTTGTATTGTGAATGGTAACTCTTTACATAACCAATACAATATCATTTTTAAAAGCACAAAGAAAAAGAAAAAAATTAAGAAAAGAAAAAAGAATACAAGAAAAAGCATTTAATTACATTCAAAGAACAAATGGTTTTTCCCTTTCAACCTTTTACATATAATCACTTTTTTTCTGAAGCTGAAAGTCTGTACAAGTCTGTTGTGTTTTTCGAGACCAGCTCAGCCCACCCATGAGACCTGCCTCTCTCTGTCTCTCTCTCTCTCTCTCTCTCTCTCTCTCTCTCTCTTTCTCTCTCTGTCTCTCTCTATTTGAGAGCACCCTAAAGGAATAATGGACGTCTGCAGTATTTGAGAAGTAGAGAAGTGAATAAGTAAATAGTGATGTTGCTGATACACCACTGCACCAGTAAACATGTGAATCAAAAGCCTGCTCAGTGTTTAATAGTGCAGAATGACTGATTCCATTTAGATAAGCTGTGGTCAGTGTGATAGAAGTTCAGCTCTACTTTCACTTTCCTTTCAAAGGTAAAAAGAAAGTCAGCCTCCACTACTGAAAGGCTGTTTTTTTTCCATCACTCCATCACATACAAACATATTATTTAGGTGACAAAGTATAGTATATGAGTTGTTAGCGCATGCACACAAACAGACACACATAGCTAATGTTTGTCAGGTGAACAGATAGACAAATAAATACAGAATAAAAAGGAAACTGTTTGTTTGTTTATCCTAAAATATGTGAAATGTGGATGGAACAGTGTCAGATTTATATATATATATATATATATATATATATATATATATATAAATTGCATTTTAATGAAAATGATTAAATGATCCATATCGGTGTGGTAGGCCAAAAAGAGTAATTAATATACAAACAAAAAATAAATAAATAAATAGAATGATACATTTGGTAATGTCGGTCAGATTTTAAAATAATAATCATTCCAAGGACCCTTTTATTAAACAAAAATAAAATTGAAAACAAATTAACCCAAAGGAAGTATTTATAGTATAGGAAGTAAAACAATTACCATTTTACAGCTTGAAAAGTGAGTACAAAGCTATATCACCTGTGACTAAAAAGTTTCTCATTATTTGTAAGAAAAATAAATAAAATAAACTGAATAAAGATGTGATGAAAGCAATACCTAATTAAATTAAATACATCTGTTGTGTAATATTATTTATAATTGAAGCACTATTGAGCTGTCATGTTTGTTATGATGTTTGTGAACTAGGAAATATATTATTCTAAACAGATCTTGGCAAATTCTCAGCATCAGCTAGAGTTGTATAAATCTCGTACCGAGGTCTCGTCTCTATATTTATTTGATAACTGAAAAAATTAAATGATTTTTTGTCATTGCAATTTTTTTTTTTTTTATTATTTTACAAACAGAATACAGCTGCTGTAACTAAGACCCTCCTTAGTGAATTAAGAAGCAGCAAACCTCGTCGTGAATATTCATCATATCCATTTTGGCCCGTACCTTTAATGAGCTCACGTCTCACAGGAACAAACTCCTCGCGTTCTGCCACTGCTCAACAGATGGCATTCCAGCAGCGCTCCAGAATCCATGACTGAAATCCTGGACTTTCCAATGCCAAGGTGTGTCAGTGTCATGCCGGATTTCACACTCCAGGAACCTTGAAGCCCGGCGAGGAGACGTATCGCATTCTGAAGTGCCAGGACCTTTCACTGTTAGTTAATTAATTGTAATGAGTCTGGTGCTGGTGCTGTGCGAGAACGTCTCCACGTCCTTCTCCAGAGACACCAGTGCTCACGTTCATCCACATCTGCTCTCATTAATGGACGAACATTTAATTAGTGCCTGTAAATAGAAAAAGACAAAAGTGCAACAATAAAGGCCACGTTTAATACAAACTACAAATTTTATGGAAAACAAATACAATTTTAATCTGAATGCAGACTGATTAGGGAATGCTAAGAATATCTTTTAGCATCTGTAATGTTTAATAATCAGTACCAAATCCTTGTGGTTAATGACTGACTGAAGTCCAGTGGTTGGGCTACTTCTCTGGTAAAGTTCTGCAAGGTCTTTACTGCAGCTGTCTTCCCTTCCTGCTTTTATCATCAGTTTTACCTTCAGCGTGTAAACTCCAAATCAGTTGGAATGACTCAGGCGTTGTAGAACATTCCAAATGTCTTTGCCTTGAAATAAATTCTTGGTTTGCTTTGCAACCATGTCTCAGGTTACTGTGCACTTTAAAACTTCATACTAATGTAATGCAGAAAATCAAGGGCCAAAGGGGACTGAGTAGATAAGAGTCTCTGGCTACCAGCATTTTCCTCCAGTTTGCAATTTCTTTTTCTCGTGAATGCCAGCGAAAAAAAACCTTCTAAAACTTAGTATGAATCTATGAAATAGACATAAAATCCTTTCATATTTAAAATGTAGGAATTTCATAAATCTTAACAAGTCTATTAGAAAACCAGCAGAAAGCAGCGAACTGAGGCAACACTGCAGAATTAGGAATGATTGGAAATCCGGTGAGTGGAAGCATGTTTTGCTACTCATTACGTTTTGTAATACTCATTTACGTTTTTGCTAAAATTATCTTGGGGAAATTACTTTAAAAAGTAAAATTAACTTACATATTTTGTAATAAATTAATGATTTGCTAATTAATTTCATGTTAAATTTGTTAAACATGGTGATTTTTTAATATATTTTAGAATTTTAAGGAATTAATTTACAATTTGCTGTTAAATAACTCATTCATTTCCTAAAGTGTGAATAGTTAATGTAGCATGTCTAATTGGCTTGAATGTGTTCTTACACATTGGTTACATGCACTATAAAAAAAAGAAAAAAGTTAGAAACAAAAAAAAAAAAAAGAAAAGAGAACTGAGTTCTTATTGTCTGTACCATTTGTGCAGATTGTGTTTTATTTATTTATTTATTTTTTAAGTAATAGAAAGTCTGGATGATCCGAGATGACGAGCTTAGCTCAGTGAGACTGGTAGACGATCTTAAACGTGCCAGCCGTGTATCTTTCAACCTGATTTGCGTCGAGGGTTTACACATAAAAGATTTACAACAGGTGCACTTGAGGACAAGAAATTGAACTCTCACTTAAACACACATGTCCATGGAATCTAACTCTGGACCAACATACCACATACACACAAGAGAAAACTGAACATCAAGAAGGAATTTTCCTTCTTTTTTATTCTTTTTTTTTTTTTAAGAGCACTTTTTTATTGTTTAAAATTTTTTTGGTCAATGTTGATTCTAGTCCCGTTCATTTTGCACGGTTGTTGATAAGGCAATAACATTTTTGCCTGTTTCATTCAACTTGAGCTACTCATTTAAATTGGCCTAACTTACCCTAGGTAGATGTTGGCATCTTTTCTTTACTGCTATTGGATCAGAGCCATAGGTGCTACACAAAGATTTTTGATCCATGTGTCTGAATTTGAACAAATATTATTGACTCTGTATGCTTCTGAATTTTTATAATACAGCTGGTTTAATCAACAGTAAATAAAACCGATTTAGTTCAACTGGCAGCTATACAGTCCCACACCATATGATGTGTGCTTCTGATCATGAGCAGTTCCTTTCCTTTACCATACTCTCTACACTCTTCCTGTCATTCTGCTATTTATTTCATCTGTCCATAGCACGTTGTTCCAGATCTGCACAGAAGAGGTACATCTCAAGGCATCTTCCCTGTATTTGCTCTGATGCGGTCTTCTGATTGATTCAGATGAACTACCTGGAAGAAAATGTAAAGGCTCAATGGAAAATTGGTTTAAACACTACATTAATTTTCCGTAGTTTTTTGTGCCTTCTTCTTTTTCTTAGTTCACCTAATTATTTTTTAGGAATAACCCAAATAGTTGATTCTTGCCTTTAATTTTTTTGTTTTGTTTTTACAGCCTAATTATGGCCTGCTTCACTGTCAGCCACAGCTTTTTAGACTTGTTTAGAGTTAACTGCAGCAGATTCCAAATGCAAATGTCAGCCTATAATCAACTCTAGACTTACTTACCTGAAAGAGAAATAATGAGAGACTAACACACACTGGGCCATGTAATAGCCATATATGAACAGTTCCGATAATCCTGTACCTTTCACTCAATTTAAATGTAAACCTCTAAAATTAGAGTTGGAAGTCACTTTAAGCTCATTTTTATTATTTTATTTCCTTAACTTACATGTACTGTATATTGATAAGGGGTTTAAAATTTCCAGTTAAATATTTTATTAATACTAATATTATATACATAATAAAAACTTGCTTAGACTACAAATATAATAAATAAATAAATAAATAAATGGTGGAATTCACTTAACACCCAATGCAGCCAAATAATTTTACTGTGAGCAAAAAAAAAAACAACAATTAAACAAATACTAGTTGTGCTTCTTAAAAATGAAAATATGTATAACTGACTTGGATCTTCAAAAACATGATTTAATGGACATGTACAGAAATCCAATCCCAACTAAACAGTAATCAAATATACGGATGACTATAGTTAAAAGTTAAATATCAGTTTAAACAATGGTCAAACTTAAAATCCTCCTGAAAACATTAGTGTATGAATCCAAGCAAATCTTTTATCTGAACAGGATAAAATCCAAGTCTCCTGAAAAAAAAACGTCTCCACTCTACACCATACACTCCTCTTTAATGCACTTTAATCTCTCTGTTTTCACTCAGATGTAGAATTCTTTCTTTTCCTCATTCTTTCTGTGGAACATGTGGTGTAAGTGGGTCAGTGGTCCGGTGTGTGATGTAAAGAGGGGACTTTGTTTACCTCCGGCATTTCAGCACAGACCTGGCAGGCTTTAGAAGTAGGACATGAAAAAAAAACTGTAAAAGAAGGCATAGAGAAGAAATTTTCCATGTTTAAGACATAATTCCTTGTTTTGTTTTTTTAGACTAAAGGGAAGCTATGAGGCTATATGATCTTATACAACCCTTAATAATACAGCACACATACAAAAAAAACCCAAAACATTTTCTAGATCTGGGTGTGGGCTATATTCAATTTAGCATGTGCTTTGAAATTACACTCATGGAATGTCTTTTTGTAAAGATTTGATATGCAAATAATGCATAGATTACCAAATTGAATCATACAGAGGATTACTGTTGGCTTCAAAATATATGGTGTATAATGTACTAATATTTGGGAATTGGTCACATTATTATTAATATTTTGATTATTACTGAATATCTGAATTTTCCAGAATATCTGATTTGTGGTTCTTCACCAAACTAGTATTACAAAGTTGGAGGCACACAAATGTAAAGTTTTGTTTGAGTTTTGGATGCATTAAATTTCTCTTCATTTAAACTAGGAGACCCAAACCTGTTCCAGCATTGCATTGTCCCTGTGCACAAAGCCAGTTCCATGGAGATATGGTATACATGTTGTTGGAGAGAAAAATGTGTCCTGCTATAGAGCTCTGACCTCAATCCTACTTAACACCTTTAGGATGAATTGGAACACTGACTGCACCCCAGGCCTCCTCAACCATCATCTACTAACATCCCTGTGGCTGAATGACAAATCTCCACAAACACACTCCAAAATCTAGCAAAACATCTTCCCAAAAGAGTGGAGGTTATTATAACAGCAAATTGGGACTAAACATGGAATGGGATGTTCAAAAAACACATACAAATCCTATGGTGTGGTGTACCTGTGGTTTATATTGTGTATTTTTTTCTTTTTGTGAGAGGTTTCTTAAAAAGAAGACATTTATTTTTTAGATCTTTTAAAGCTTGATGATTAAGTGCAGCACATTCCCTGTTAGCTGTGCGTGAAATAAAGGAATCACACACAGCTAGATGTAAGAAGGTTACAACATTGGCCTCTAACAAGAACAATGTTGAATAAAATCTACAAATATTATCAAAATGCACAAAGTAAAATGATATATTACTAATCAAACATTTATAAACAAAAGTTTTCAATGTGCCATAATATAAATGCAGAATAATATATATTTTAAAGCTCAGTGTCTTATCAGAGCTTTTCTGCATCTTAGAAATAGACTGCAGGTTTTGTCTGGTGGCTCTGTCCCTGCCGGCTCATCTCTCATTAACCAGATCACAAAAATCTAAACTTGCAATGTCCAGAATTGAAAATTTTCATTTCCTGCAGGGATTTTATTATTTTTTTGCCACGAGCCGTCCATCAAGCCGCCGTCTCATGCCTGTCAAACTCTGCCAGTCAGACTCACATCTCCTGATGCCTGAATCTCAGCAGGGGAATAAAAAAAGAGAAAAGACTGTTATTTTTTGTCAGAATCCACAGAAATAAAAGTAAGACAAAAAAGTGCAATAACTGTCGGCGTGCCCCAGAGATCAGCGAACACACTCATTTAGTGAGCAATCATGAAGAGGCTTTAGTGAAGGAACAATTTCCTCCTTCAGTTTTAAACACAGAGATGAAAAACGCCTCAGGCTCTTCCGCTCCTAATCTCATTCTACGCTTCTGAAATTACATATAGTTAACTCCCGTGTTGTGTTTGTCTACTTCATCCATATTTGGGGGAGACGTTACATCCAAAAATGCTCTTTGGTTTATTTATTTTATTTTTTTCCCCTGCCTTTATTATTAATGTTTATTAAAATGCGTCAACACTGCCATCTGCAGGAGGCACACATATATCACATGGGGGGGGGGGACTTGTTTCTCAGGAGAGCAAAGATGCTGAAGTTCAAGATCAAGAAGCTTTACTTCTGCACACAGAAGAGAAAAATAAATCACAGATGGATGGTTTGGGGAATATGTGGTCACCCTCGGTACTCCATAAAGAGAACATGTTTTTGGTGTTAATAGGGTGGTAATAAATTTCTGCTTTATAGAATTTTATCTGCATGCTGTACATAAAACTAAAGGCACATTGATGTCACATGATAATGTTATAATATTTAAATCTGCTAATAATTAAAAGTAATAAAAATAAATAGAAAGACGCAGATTCCTATTATAAATGTAAAACATTACCTGCATTCAAGCAGATTATCTGTCATTTTGTCAAACAGACAGAGTGAGATAGATAGATAGATAGTTAAAGTGGGAAAGAAAAGAAAGGGGGAGATAGACAGAGGAGGGGGTAGACATAGTAAATGAGAAATAAGAGAGAGGGTGAGAAAGAAATATAGAAAAACTAGTGAAGGGAATCATCTGCAGTCTAAATTAATTTACCTTGTAACTGTTATATAAAAAGATTAAAAAATAATAATAATAAATATAATAATATAGTTATATCATATTTTATTATATTTACTACAATGCCTCTCAAAAAATAAATAAATAAATAAATAAATAACCTGGATTTAACTAATCAAATAGGTAAGAGTCTCCCATTGGATAATTACTGCATGGATGATTATGTTTTAGCAGGCAACAAGTTATTTAACCTTAACTGATGCAGTGAGTAGCTTCTCATTTCTTAAACAACCATGTCGGAAGACACATTCTGTGGTCGTGGAAAAAATTTTAATCTGTTTCAGAAGGGTCAAATTATTGACACGCATCAAGCAAAGAGAACAGCAAAGAAAACTTTTAAAATTGGGTTAAAAACTGTCCAAAGCATTATTAAAAATTATGACAGTGGGGAACCCTAATCTTCGAGGAAGAAATGTGGTCAGAAAAAAACTTAAACGTTTGGTCAAATTAGATAATAAAAATAAACAACAATAGGACTTACAGCTATTGTTTAATAGTGAAAGTAAGAGCATTTCCACACGCACAATGCGAAGGGAACTCAAGGGATTGGGACTAATCAGCTGTGTAGCCTTAAGAAAACCACTCATCAATGAAGCTAATCGGAAAAAAACGCTTCAATTTGCGAGGGAGCATAAAGATTGGACTCTGGAGCAATGGAAGAAGGTCATGTGGTCTAATGAGTCCAGATTTACCCTGTTCTAGAGTGATGGGAGCATCAGGGTAAGAAGAGAGGCGTAATGAACAGATGCATCCATCATGCCTAGTGCCTACCTTACAAGCCTGTGGAGGCAGTGCTATGATATGGGGTCGCTGCAGTTGGTCAGGTTTTAGGTTCAGCAAGGTTATGTGCCCAAAGAATGAGGTCAGCTGACTATCTGAATATACTGAATAACCAGATTATTCCATCAATGGATTTTATTTCCCTGATGACACGGGCATATTCCAAGATGACAATGCCGGATTCATTGGGCTCAAATTGTGAAAGAGTGGTTCAGGGAGCATGGGAGACATCATTTTCACACATGGATTGGCAACCACAGAGTCTAGACCTTAACCCCTTTAAGAATCTTTGGGATGTGCTGCAGAAGACTTTGCGCAGCGGTCTGACTCTCCAATCATCGATACAAGATCTTGGTGAAAAGTTACTGCAACTCTGGACAGGAATAAATATTGTGACATTCTAGAAACTTATTAAAACGACCCCACGGTGAATGCGTGCCGTAATCAAAGCTGAAGGCAGTTCAACGAAATATTAGTGTGTGAATTATTTTTTTTTGGATGGGCAGTGTATATTACAGTTATTATTTTCAGTATGTAGGACTTGGTACAAATATTGACACTGGAGACTTCTTCGAAAAATGTTATGCATTAAATACACCATAAGATATATGATATAAAAAAAAAAAAAACATGCACAGCATATCAAAATATTTTTTTTCCCTGTCTCTCTTACCATAGAAACAATAGCATATTTAATAGAGGGTGCACATATATGTGTGCACATTTCATAAACCTATATTAAATGAATTGACACTTTCTGTCCAATCAGAATTCAATAATGATTTGAGCCCAAATGCTTCCTTTAAGTGATGCTTTATTTTCCTTTTGTGTTGTTGCAAATTGCACATTTTACAGATCGATCAGTGTTAATTTCAGACTTTCTGGAAACTTCCAGACAGGAGAGTAAGCGCTAACTTATTAGCTACAGAGGCCTATAACCAATACAGGTAATAATTAATCTTATTTCAGGAGGGAGGTTTATAATTAAACATGTACGTATTGCAATTAATTTGCGTGGCCCAAGTGTACAGGACACGGCCCCTGCGGCGGATCATAAATCACACTCTCACCGTTCCAATTTGTACCATCTCCATTTAAAAAAAATGCATAATATTACGGACGAGTTTGTTGAAACCTTTGTAAATGTCAGCAAAGCTATTAGCCGTTGTTTGTTTTCTCAATCTCGCCACCATATTAGTGTTTGATAAAATGGGCGTGAGATTTGATTAACCGTGGCTTTAATGGGAAGTGTCACGGCGTAATAAATTATCACACGCTGAGCTGGGGCTTTTAGATTCACACATTCTCATTTATTTCACGTTTTAATGAACAAAATGAGGTTTCTGTGGTGCTTTATAATTGGGACCTGTCGAACGTCTTTAGATTTCATAAACGCATTAAAGCATGCACATAAAAAATAAAGACAGGTTTCACACTGTAAAGTTTGTTTTTACATGAAAAGGAGATGAGATCCTCAGATATCTCCGAGGCACATGACAGAGGAATGAGCACTCTATAGTTTTTTATAAGTTATTATGTTTATTAAAACTTCTATGCCACCTAAAATAGTGTAAATCAACTTCATAGTAAAACTGATAAAATCCATGTTTATGACAGGATGTACTAATAAGCCTTTATAAAGATTTATGTTTGGTTATGTAGGCCTTATGTAGCCTTAAATGCATCAGCCGTCAATTACGCTAACATAATGTATTATCTGAACATTCTAACAATTCATTTCAATTCAGTTTTATTTGTATAGCACTTTTTATAATGGACATTTTTAGAGCAGCTTTACTAGGTTTAAGTGGTTATAAAGTTGTATAAAATAATGTATAAGTTTTATGGCTATAATTTTCCTTATATTTGTAGGTTTACCCCTAATGAGTCACAGTGGTGACTGTGGCAAGGAAAAACTACCTGAGATGGAATGAGGAAGAAACCTTGAGAGGAACCTAACTAAAAAGGGACCACATTCTCCTCTGGGTGGCCCCGAATGTCCATTTATTAGAGGTTAAATCATTGTTGAGGTGTACTGTTCATTGATAGGTGCTTAAATAACTATTCATGCAACATGTGGTTCTAAATCATTGAAGAAGATGTTAATATTAAAAACAGTCCAAATACATTCCCAAAGTTTTTGAGTTGCTCAGTATGTCAGTATGTCTCATTAGGCTATTAATGACATACGCCAAACAGGCATAACTTTATGACTAATATTTAATGACTGTCTAATTTTGTGCTGGTCGACCTTTTGCTGCCAAAAAAGTCCTGACCCGTCAAGCTTTAACAGCATTAACTTTTTCAACAATTTGATCTACAGAACCTTGTCTGTTGGATCGGAACACACAAGCCAGCCTTCACTCCCTATGTGAATCAATGAGCCTTGACCCTGTCACTGGTTCACCACTGTTCCTTCATTGGACCACTTTTGATAGATATTAATCACTGCAGACCAGGAACACCCCACACGAGCTGCATTTTTGAAGATGCTCTGACCCAGTCGTCTAGCCATAACAATTTGTCCCTTGTCAATCTCAAAGCTCAAATTCTCACTCTTGACCATTTTTTCTGCTTCTAAAACATCAAACTTTGAGGACAAAATGTTCACTTGCTGGCTAATATATCCCAGCCTCTAACAGGTGCCTTGATAAAGAGATAATTAGTGTTATTCACTCACAAGTCCTAATGTTATGCCTGATCGGTGTATATCCGCATGCCAGGTGTCGTTATATATTTATTACATTAACTTGAAGTGACTGACAACACTGTTTAAAAGTTTTCACATTATGCTATTTTTGTTTTTGTCTGGTATTAGCAGTAATATCAAAAACTTCTAGACTACCAAGATTATTATTATATTATGATGTAAGTAACAGAAAGGTCTATCACACTTTAACCCAGATAAATTTTTAAAATGTAGATGATTATATCATGTAGCTTGTATGATATCAGCTTTTGCGATGACATCAGGTAAATCTAGCAGACAGGCTGCACTGCGAGAAGCTCAGGAACTGCGACAGACTCTGTAACAGTACGCCGGAATGATCAGATGCAGCGAGATAAAATTGGCAATTTTGCAGCAGGGTGCTTCCTCCAAATCAAGACAAGATTGATGATCACTGCACAAAGTGGCATCTGAGCCTGGCACTGTTTAAAAGAACCAAACTTTTCTAAAAACTATTAATGAGAGTGAGTCATTAAGCGACTCATTTCATACAATCATGTATTAAACATTTTGATTGAGAATGTTAATCCCTACTTTATTTTTAAATCTTTAATATTAACTGTATAAAGAAACTTAACATAAAATATCGACTGGATTGCATTTTGACTGTACTGCCAAATGCTTGATTAAAGACTGATGATGAAAAACAGTGCATTATTTTTGTCAGGATCATGGACATGGTCTATACTTTCCACAAGCCATTGCACCATCACATCACCTGATTTTCCACACGTGTATACTGATATATATATCTTGCCATTAACTGTAGTGTGTTGTTCTGTTTCCTTTTTTTGTACAGTTGCACCATCATATATTTTTTTTTTGAGTTTTCCTTGCTTTTAATCTGTGATAGAACAAAAGACCAAAAAATATGGATGTAGTGTAGAGCATTTTTTTGCAGATTAGGAAACCTTCTAGAGGAACCATAGGCTTTGGAGTCAACAGGGAAGGAAAGGTCTGATTAGAGCAAAATGGAAGTGGCATTATACAATGCAGCTATTTCACCCTCCCTCTCTTGCTCAGGATTTTACTCTCCTCGCTTGCCATGCTGAGGACATTGCTTTGCCTTCCTGCCCTGCTGAGGACATCACTCTGCTTTGCTGGAATGCAAAGGATGTCGCTCTGCCCCTCTGCCCTGCTGAAGACATTGTGCTTTCTCCCAGCAACACATTATTACAGATTCTGGCTTTGCCTTGAATGCCACTTTGTATGCTTGCTCTGCCACATCACTATGCTTTCTAGCTCTGCTTTAAATGTTGCCTTGCCATCCTGCTCACCTGAGGTTTTCACTCCCCATCCCATTCAGCTGAGGATGTTGCTTGCCTTTAAACTTTGCTCACCTAATGGCTGTTGCAGACCCATTCAGAGCAGGGAATACTTCCTCTGACTGAACTCACAACATGCGTCAAAGGGGGCTCTGTCAGGATTATAGACATATATTGTTTCCCACAAGCCAGTGCTCCCTCATGTCAAATCACATCACATGATTTTCTGTTACTGTTTGAAATTATTATAATTTACACCTGTATATATTCCTCACCTTTCACTTAACTCATCTGTCTTTTCATAGTTGCTGTTGGTGAACTTTTTAATGGTCTTCTTAATGTTTCATGATTTTTTTTTTTTACTGTTTTGCACCTTAATCTTTGTTTGTAGACTGTCTATGCTCCTGTATAGACTGTATGCTCCTGTATATATATATATATATATATATATATATTATTATTATTATTATTATTATATATATTATATATGTTTAAACAATAGTGGTTATTGACAAGTTGAAAATGTTTTTTAAGATGTTTTTTTTATCCTCAAGAACTGAAAGACTTTCTTGAAATACTTAAAATGTAAAAAAAAAAAAGGGTGGTTCAGTATTAGAATAATTAGTACAACTGAGAATTTCAAGTGCTTTAGAACCTTATAGATTGCAATTCATCCTCTGATAGTGTCGTGTAGGATTTCCAGGTTTACAAACCACACGCAAACACACATACACACACACATATATATATATATATGCAGTGAGGAAAATAAGTATTTGAACACCCTGCTATTTTGCAAGTTCTCCCACTTAGAAATCATGGAGGGGTCTGAAATTGTCATCGTAGGTGCATGTCCACTGTGAGAGACATAATCTAAAAAAAAAAAAACAGAAATCACAATATATGATTTTTTTATTTTTTATAACTATTTATTTGTATGATACAGCTGCAAATAAGTATTTGAACACCTGAGAAAGTCAATGTTAATATTTGGTACAGTAGCCTTTGTTTGCAATTACAGAGGTCAAACGTTTCCTGTAGTTTTTCACCAGGTTTGCACACACTGCAGGAGGGATTTTGGCCCACTCCTCCACACAGATCTTCTCTAGATTAGTCAGGTTTCTGGCCTGTCGCTGATAAACACAGAGTTTGAGCTCCCTCCAAAGATTCTCTATTGGGTTTAGGTCTGGAGACTGGCTAGGCCACGCCAGAACCTTGATATGCTTCTTACAGAGCCACTCCTTGGTTATCCTGACTGTGTGCTTCGGGTCATTGTCATGTTGGAAGACCCAGCCTCGACCCAGCTTCAATGCTCTAACTGAGGGAAGGAGGTTGTTTCCCAAAATCTCGCAATACATGGCCCCGGTCATCCTCTCCTTAATACAGTGCAGTCGCCCTGTCCCATGTGCAGAAAAACACCCTCAAAGCATGATGCTACCACCCCCATGCTTCACAGTAGGGATGGTGTTCTTGGGATGGTACTCATCATTCTTCTTCCTCCAAACACGTTTAGTGGAATTATGACCCAAAAGTTCTATATTGGTCTCATCTGACCACATGACTTTCTCCCATGACTCCTCTGGATCATCTAAATGGTCATTGGCAAACTTAAGACGTGCCTGGATATGTGCTGGTTTAAGCAGGGGAACCTTCCGTGCCATGCATGATTTCAAACCATGACGTCTTAGTGTATTACCAACAGTAACTTTGGAAACGGTGGTCCCAGCTCTTTTCAGGTCATTGACCAGCTCCTCCCGTGTAGTTCTGGGCTGATTTCTCACCTTCCTTAGGATCATTGAGACCCCACAAGGTGAGATCTTGCATGGAGCCCCAGTCCGAGGGAGATTGACAGTCATGTTTAGCTTCTTCCATTTTCTAATGATTGCTCCAACAGTGGACCTTTTTTCACCAAGCTGCTTGGCAATTTCCCCGTAGCCCTTTCCAGCCTTATGTAGGTGAACAATTTTGTCTCTAGTGTCTTTGGACATCTTTTTTGTCTTGGCCATGTTAGTAGTTGGATTCTTACTGATTGTATGGGGATGACAGGTGTCTTTATGCAGCTAACGACCTCAAACAGGTGCATCTAATTTAGGATAATAAATGTAGTGGAGGTGGACATTTTAAAGGCAGATTAACAGGTCTTTGAGGGTCAGAATTCTAGCTGATAGACAGGTGTTCAAATACTTATTTGCAGCTGTATCATACAAATAATTAGTTTAAAAATCATATATTGTGATTTCTGGATTTTCTTTTTTAGATTATGTCTCTCACAGTGGACATGCACCTACGATGACAATTTCAGACCCCTCCATGATTTCTAAGTGGGAGAACTTGCAAAATAGCAGGGTGTTCAAATACTTATTTTCCTCACTGTATATATATATATATATATATATATATATATATATATATATATATATATATATATATATATATATATATATATATATATTACATAAAAATAATATTAATGAAGATTTCAGGGATCCATCCTCTCCCAGATCTCTCAAAGACTTAAATTATGTGGAAAAATTATTGTGTGAATATGGGCAATTACTGGGCGACAGTGTGAACCCCATTAAAATATATCTGCACAGATAATGGTAGCCATTAACTCTACTTATGGATATCTCTGTCATCTGTATTGGGGAAAGTTTTACATAGTTAGACATCGTAATTTACGCTGAAAAAGGAAAATGCATTATGTCTTAACTCAGAGGTTTCACTCAGAGCTCAGTTGTATCAAGCAGTGGCCAAGATTTCAATAGCCATAAGCAATATTTCAATTAATCTTCTAATCTCAAAGTAGGGTTCTAGAAACACAGCTAGGAGGGCTCAGAATTTTTTTGTTTATTTATTTTGTTTGTTATTGCAGTTAAATAATACTGAGCTTTTGCTTGTTAAACTGTTCAACTTAATCAACTAGATTTAATTCAAACATTTATTAAAAAATAACATCTATCTATCTATCTATCTATCTATCTATCTATCTATCTATCTATCTATCTATCTATCTATCTGTCTGTCTGTCTGTCTGTCTGTCTGTCTGGTAAAATAAAAAAAAATTAAAAAAATTGAAAAGTAAAGACATAACCACAAATGTATTGTATGTTTAAAATGTGTTAAAAAACTGAAATAATGTGTATAATACTAAAACTATCCATGTCAAAACAGATTAGAACACTGAGCATGTGTGGAATATGAGTCACACTGTTTAAAGACAAAACTGAAAACAGATCTCTGTACCAGTATGAATTCTGCTATGAAGAGTTTTTGTCCAGGAGAGCCGTCATTGTTGTTGATAGTAGCAGGATTTATAGTTTGACATAAAGCTATGTAATTGGATGGTGAGAGTGGTAGAGTACCTACGTAACGAATCACAGATGCAGTGAGACTCTGGAGGAGTGTCAGCTATATGAAAGCTACACAGCTAATAAATCTGAAGTCTCTGGTGAACCCTACTACCACTGTATGAATTCATTTCAGCATCTCCCATGCGGCTGGGAGCACCGTTATTGTTTTGGGATTGGCTTTTGTGGTGTGGAAATACACGTCAGATGATACATTACATGTTTGACTGCTTTATACCACAGCATCTAATGAAAACTTTCTTTCTTTCCCTTCATAAAACAGTAAAATCCTGGAAGTTATAGAAAGAATATAAAGATTTACAGTCAATGCAGATTAATATGTTAAAGAGATTAAGCACAGTACTCTATAATAATCATATTTTGTATCTGTGCCAGGTTTGAGTGAGGCTAATAATCTGATATGGATAAAAAATGGATCTTTAACAGACTTTAATAGACTTTCCAATAATTAGTCCTGTGTTTTATCATTTTTTGCCAGAGGATGCAAGGAAGCAAAAGTGGGCGGAGGTATAAGTTATGCAGCAAGTGGTTCATCATTTGAAGACATGAAATTAGGGAGTGCACTTAACACAATGTGAATATGTGACATTATATAATGTAATAAGATTCAAGAGTCAAGTCAATAGTCAAGTATTAAAAGAGTCGAGGATTATAACCATATTTTAGTAAAATAATATAACCTATACAGTATATAACTTATACAGCTCATTTGATGCAATATGGTCACACAAGCAGTATTTGTAAAAAATGACCTATCGAAGAAAAAAAAAAAAAACACAATGTAAATATTCCCAGGTAAAATTTTTTGCCAGAAATAATTGTGTATAAAAAAGTTGCATGCGGCATGTCACCCTTTAAGAAACAAAAACAATTTAAATCCGGAACTATAAAATTTTAATTCAGTGTTGAATTCAAAGTAAAAATGGAGTAAAAACCTAAATCCTAAATGCGCCTGTTCACATTTATATACTCTTTTCCAAAAATATATATATATATATAGATTCTGTTTATTGAGATATAAAGAAAGCTTTGCTAATAAACACAAGCTTTCAAACTGCCCTCTCTCAGTACTATAAGCAATGATTTAAGCTGATCCACTTAGAACCACAATGCTTTCCCAGTGGTATGCTCCATGACCTCTAAACTCTAATGATTAATTTTCTTGTGTTTGAAAATGTATGCACACAAAGAAATTAATTAAACATAATTAATTAAATATATGTGTAACTTTCATCCATTATTTTTGTTTTTATGTAAAGAATAATACACTTTGGAAAATTTTGTTATAAGAAAATAAATCACATTGCTCCGTATGATATCTAGATATCCGTATCGTCAAGCTACGATTGAAGACCTACCTCTTCCTGAAACACTTAAATTAGTACTTTCCAAGTTTGCTTTGTAGAATTGAAGAGTTATATTTATATTAAGTTTGTAATCTTGCATACCAGTGTAGATTTATTCATTGCTAGAGACTCAAAGCACTTTGTACGTCGCTCTGGATAAGAGCGTCTGCCAAATGCCGCAAATGTAAATGTAAATGTAAATGATATGGCCCAGCAACAGCACATTTTCATGAGTTTTAATTTAGCAGTATATAGTTACATTTATACTAGGGATGTCAAACGATTAAATTATTTAATCACGATTAATTGCATGATTGTCATGAGTTAACTTATGAATAATCACAACTTAATTGCACATTGTAATCTGTTCTAAAAAACTTTCTTTTGGCTTCTCCCGTTAGGGGTCGCCACTGGCACGTTTTACGCTGGATGCCCTTCCTAACGCAACCCTCCCCAATTTATCCGGGCTGGGGACCGGCACTGAGAGTGGCTGGGGATGGTTCCCTGACCGGGAATCGAACCCGGGTCGCAGCGGTGGGAGCGCTGCATCTTAACCACTAGACCACCAGGGGACCTATTGTAATCTGTTCTAAATGTACCTTAAATTAATACTTTTCAAGTTTTAAATACAGTACTCTAATCAACATGGGCATGGACAAATATTGATAGTTTATGCATTTTTTTTTTATTATTATTATTATTATTAGTGAAACCAAACTCAACATAAAGCATTTTTTTATTACATAAATCATCAGGACACCAAACTAAACTTTTGCTATGTTTCCACATGGACTTTTTTTTATATATGAGTAAAAAAAGGGCATCATTAGCTTTGTTTTCTTGCTGTCATCCATCAAGGAAAATGGCAGACACAAATGCAGATTGAGGTATTGTTTATTGAATAAGCAGAATAATCCAAATCAATAATCTATCACCATAAACTTAAAACAAGAATGCGTTCAGGCAATGTACAAACAATGTAAATGAGGCAAAACTACAAGAACATAAATCCAAAATTAGATCAAAAGCCGCAAACTCAAAAAACATGAAACGAAAGACAAATGGCTCAGTAAACAAAACCAAATAAATGTATGACTTTGCAGTGAACTGAATGACTGAAGTTCCCTTTCAGAAACTGAGGCTGCATTCGAAATGCTTTGGGAATACGACTGTGTTGTCCACACTCTAAAAACTGTGTGTAAAAATATTTGACGCGCAGCGTCACCGGCTCCTCTCGTTTCTGGCCCCAGTCTCGCTGAGGTGGAGCGGTGCACCAGTTCCTGGGGCTCGCAAATGGACATTGCAGAGGGTTCAAGGCAGGCTTGTCCCTTTCTCCAACCTCACCTGCACTCGCTCACAGGCTCGGAAGCTTGCCTTCGGCGGTTTCTTCCCCCTGCGCCGGGAGTATTTAGCCCTGCCTCTCTTCCGGTTTGTGCTTTGTGAGCAAAGCCCCGTGAGGTGACAAATCTGAGGACTGTCATCTTCAATAAGAGGGCTTTGACCAAAAGGTCCTGACAGGAAATTCTGGAGGGTGGCCGGAAGGCGTGTAGCACCGCCTTTCTCAGTGCCCGTCCTGTTCCAGCCACTAAATGTGCTTCAGGGCATGGCCAACTCCAGCGAGCTCCCTCCTCGGTTTCCGCCTGGCATCGTTGCGGACCAGGAGGACTCGCCACTAGAGCTGTACCTGGGTGTAGCCCCGGCTCTAGATGTACCAGAGGTCTGAGAGAGGTTGAGAGAGACTACTGTACCTGACAGCCTTGTCATTTCTGCCAGATGTGTCTCGGTGGGTCCTGCGCACTGTAGAGCGAGGCTATATGATTCAGTTCGGGTCTCGTTCACAAAGTTTTGACGGGATTTGTTGGACCAAGCAGGCTCTGGTCATAGAACAGGAAGTAAGCGCTCTCCTGAGGAAGGAGGATGAGAGTCTGGTTTCTACAGCTGGATAAAAAAAAAAAGATGGTGGGTTGCGTCCTGTTCTGGATCAGGTGAACCGCTCACTCATAAGACTCTAAGGTTTAGGATGCTGACCCTAGAGCAGGTTGTGCTTTATTTGATATTCGAGGACTGGTTTGTCACGGTAGATCTAAAGGATGCGTACTTTCATGTATCCATCCTACTTTCTTACAGGAAGTTTCTGAGGTTCGCTTTCAGGGCCGTAGCTTCTCTTTGAGAGAAGTTCACATCCCGGGCTGGTTGAACAAGGCAGCAGAAACCCTGTCGAGGCAGGGATTGAGACCCTGATTTCTTACAGCCTCCACCCTGATGTGGTGGAGCAGCTTTGGGAGAAATTTGGGAGTGTCCAGGTGGATCTCTTCATGTCTCGAGAGACATTGCACTGTCCCCTCTGGCTCTCCGTGGCACCGCTCTGTCTGAGACCCCCTTCGAGCCTCTAGCCGAAGCATCTTGGAGGAAACTTTCAATGAAGACTGCGTTTCTGTTAACCATCTGCTCTATCAAGAGAATAGGGGACCTGCTGGCCCTTTCTGTGGCCCCCTCCTTCCTGGAGTTTACCCCAGGTATGGCTAGTGCCTTCCTGTACTTCTGTGCGGGTTACATCCCCAAGGTGCCCTCGGTCGTCCCACGACCCATAAGATTACAGGCATTCTATCCCCCTCTGTCCCCAGACCAGGAGAAACTGAATCAGCTATGTCCAGTGCGAAAACTGACCACCTACATCCACAGGACAGGTCCTTGGAGAAAGACCAATCAGCTGCTCATCTGCTACAGCCCTCCCAAGAGAGGCCTCCCTGCTAATAAACAGACTCTGAGCAGGTGGATTGTTAATGCTATCACATCTTCTTATGAGTCCTCTGATTTTCCCTCTCCCTTTGGGGTCAGAGCTCACTCCACCCAGACAAAATCTTTGTCCTCTGGAGTACCCCTTCAAGACATATGTAACACTTGGTCCACCCCGCTGATTTTTATGCAGTTCTATAACCTAGAGCGCAGTGCCACTCCTGGCCCTCAGTCCTCCTTTAGCTGTGTTCGACAGACACACACTAGTCAAGGACTGGTCAGCCTGGCATGATTGGACACTTGTTCCCGAAGTGTTTCGACGCAGCTCGAGTTCCTAAAAGGGAATGTCTCTAGTTTACGTATGTAACCCTAGTTCCCTGAG
Source organism: Silurus lanzhouensis (assembly GCA_039877035.1). Lineage (NCBI taxonomy): Eukaryota > Metazoa > Chordata > Actinopteri > Siluriformes > Siluridae > Silurus > Silurus lanzhouensis. Next base: position 1,896,980 of record JBCEWE010000578.1, on the reverse strand, counting down.
GGAATGAGACTCTATGCCACACCTCCCGCGTCCCTGCAGCGCTTCCTTCTCCCTTACAGAAGCTGCTGCCTTCACTTGACGTGCGTTTTATACTTTCTGGTCGTGATATCACCCCGCGGTGATGGCCAGCGTCCAATTTTTGACTGATAAAACACATTATTTCAGAGCGTGAACATTCGGGCGCATTCCCAAAGCGTTTCGATGCACCATCTCATTCCATCAGGAAATAAGGCTTACATACGTAACCTAGAGATGATGCTATTGCATCCTCATATAAGTCCTCTGGTCTCCCCGCTCTATTCGGAATCAGAGCTCACTCGACCCAGAGTGAGCCAGCCTCTAAGGCTTGGTCCTCTGGAGTGTCCCTCCAAGACATCTGCAATGCTGCTGGCTGGTCCACCCCTCTGACCCTTCTCAGGTTCTACAACCTTGACCTCAGTGCCACTCTGTCCTTCATCCTAGCTGTGCTTATTTACACTGTGCAGGGACTGGCCAGTATGGTGTAATAGGAAACTCGTTCCCAAAGTGTAACGATGCAGCTTGAGTTCCTATAAGGGAACGTCTTTAGGTTCTTCCACAAATTATGTATAAATATCTTTTTCACCACACTGATGATTTTTCTTGTTATTATTATTTGGAAGTCCACCATGCATTTCCTTGTGAATAAGTCAATACTATTAAAAGGATAATGCATTGGAACAAGAGCATTATTATAATTTGTGATTATAATATTTACACTTAGTTATAGAAACTATGTTATAGAAAATTATGAACAACTTTCTAACTTGAAAATTCCAACTTGTTTTTTAATAAACAAACAAATGATTTTTGCTTAAATTATGGAAAAGACAACTAATTTACTAGTATTAGTTTAAATGCTGCTTGAGTTGTGTAACCTCCAGCATGTCCACAATCAGCTGCCAAGTCAGGACTTCACGTCCACATGGGAAAAAAACTATTTATTGAGATTCCTCTTCTGTAGCGAATAAATGCAGTTTATTATCCAGGGAAGAGAAGCGTGTGGAGCTTGGATCTAAGCTGAGACTTGAGTGTGTATGTTTCTGCATCCTTCATGTCCCTCATACCCTGAATTTTACACAAATAAACACTGCTGTGTGTAGCGCAGAGAGACAGAAACATGAAGCAGAGAATGAAACAGCAGATGGAACTAGACACACACACACACACACACACAAAGATGTGTGTCTGTATTTATAAAGTAAATCAAAGTAGTACAGTTCGTCAAGGCATTTCTCTCAGGTCTGATGGTGTGTGTGTGTGTGTGTGTGTGTGTGTGTGTGTGTGTGTGTGTGTGTGTGCATTTTCCCACAATTCAGAAAATCTGAATGCCAAGTGCAAGTGATGCATTTGCTTTAGACACAGCAGCTGGACAACACACACACACACACACACACACACACACACACACACACACACACACACACACACACACACACTTGTTCATTATCATTAGCACACCCAAGATGCTAAACAATTATTTTCCTGAAATAAGCGAGATTTATAAATTTTAGAGAGAAGCTGGTCACGCATGGTCAGATTTAAATTACTGGGCTCTTTACTCTTGAGGAAAAGCACCAAAATCATTTCCTGGAAAATGTATCAGTATTTTTTAACCATGACAAATAAACAGTGTGTGGATGAATTAAGATTTATTATAATATAAATTATAAATCTTCTTCTTCTTCTTCTTCTTTCGGCTGCTCCCATTAGGGGTCGCCACAGCGGATCATCCGTCTCCATACCACCCTGTCCTCTACATCTGCCTCTTTTACACCAACTACCTGCATGTCTTCCCTCACCACATCCATGAACCTCCTTCTTGGCCTTCCTCTTTTCCTCCTACCTGGTGGCTCCATCCTCAGCATTCTTCTACCAATATAATTCATGTCCCTCCTCTGCACATGTCCAAACCATCTCAATCTCGCCTCCCTCACCGTGTCACCAAAACATCCAACATGCGCTGTCCCTCTAATAAACTCATTTCTAATCTTATCCATCCTCGTCACTCCCAACGAAAACCTTAACATCTTCAGCTCTGCTACCTCCAGCTCCACCTCCTGTCTTTTACTCAATGCCTCTGTCTCTAAACCATACAACATCGCAGGTCTCACCACAGTCCTATAAACTTTTCCTTTCAATTTTTCAGATACCCTACTATCACAAATCACTCTTCTCACTCTTCTCCACCCACTCCACCCTGCCTGCACTCTTTTCTTCACTTCTCTAACACACTCTCCATTACTTTGCACTGTTGACCCCAGGTACCTGAATTCCTCCACCTTCTGAAGCTCTTCTCCCTGCAACCACACCACTCCACTGCCCTCCCTCTCATTCACACACATGTATTCTGTCTTACTCCTACTGAGTTTCATTCCCCTTCTCTCCAGCGCATATCTCCACCTCTCCAGGCTCTTCTCAACCTGCTCCCTACTCTCACAACAAATCACAATATCATCCGCAAACATCATAGTCCAGGGAGACTCCTGTCTGACCTCGTCCGTCAACCTGTCCATCACCACTGCAAACAGGAAAGGGCTCAGGGCCGATCCTTGATGCAGTCCAACCTTCACTCTAAACCAGTCTGTCGTACCTACTGCACACTTCACTGCCGTCACACTGTCCTCATACATGTCCTGCACCACCCTCACATACTTCTCTGACACACCTGACTTCCTCATACAATACCACAACTCCTCTCTTGGCACCCTGTCGTACGCCTTCTCTAAATCCACAAATACACAATGCAATTCCTTCTGTCCTTCTCTATACTTCTCCATCAACATTCTCAAAGCAAATAAGGCATCTGTGGTGCTCTTCCTCGGCATGAAACCATACTGTTGCTCACAGATGGTCACCTCTTCTCTCAGCCTGGCTTCCACTACTCTTTCCCATAACTTCATGGTGTGACTGATCAACTTAATACCCCTGTAGTTACTGCAGGTCTGCACATCTCCTTTATGCTTAAAGATCGGTACCAGCACACTTCTTCTCCATTCCTCAGGCATCTTCTCACCTTCCAAAATCCTGTTAAACAATCTGGTCAAAAACTCCACTGCCATCTCTCCTAAACATCTCCACGCTTCTACCGGTATGTCATCTAATCCTCTTAATCGCTGCTCTCACTTCCTCCTTACTAATCCTATCTACATCCTGCTTCACCAACTCCACATCATCCAACCTTCTCTCTCTCTGATTTTCCTCATTCATCAGCTGCTCAAAATACTCCCTCCACCTTCTCAACACACTCTCCTCACTAGTCAACACATTTCCCTCTCCATCCTTTACTGCTCTAACTTGCAGTACATCCTTTCCAGCTCGGTCCCTCTGCCTGGCCAATCGGTACAAATCCTTTTCTCCTTCCTTAGTGTCCAACCTCTCATACAGCTCCTCATATGCTTTTTCCTTGGCTTTTGCCACATCCCTCTTAACCTGCTGCCGCATCTCCTTGTACTCCTGCCTACTTTTCTCATCACTCTGTCTATCCCACTTCTGTTTTACCAACCTCTTTCTCCTTATGCTCTCCTGCACTTCCTCATTCCACCACCACGTCTCCTTGTCTTCCTTTCTATTTCCAGATGTCACACCAAGAACTTTTCTAGCTGCCGCCCTCATCACTCCTGCAGTAGTTGCCCAATCATCCAACACCTCCTTAACACCACTGAGCCTCTCTCTGACCTCTTCCCTGAACCTCACACTACACTCTTCCTCCTTCAGTTTCCACCATCTTATTCTTCTTTCAGTCCTCACTCTCCTCCTCTTCTTCTTCGCCTCCAAAACCATCATACAGACCACCATCCTATGCTGTCTAGCTACACTGTCCCCTGCCAACACCTTACAGTCGCCAATCTCCTTCAGGTTGCATCTCCTGCATAGCACATAGTCCACCTGTGTGCACCTTCCTCCACTCTTATACGTCACCCTATGATCCTCCTTCTTCTTAAAATAAGTGTTCACCACTGCCATTTGCATCCTTTTAGCAAAATCTACCACCATCTGCCCTTCCACATTCCTCTCCTTAAAACCATACCTACCCATCACCTCCTCGTCACCTCTGTTCCCTTCACCTACATGCCCATTAAAGTCCGCCCCAATCACCAACTGTTCTTTCCTAGGTACACCATCTACCACTTCATCTAATTCACTCCAGAATCTTTCCTTCTCCTCCATCTCACAGCCAACTTGTGGAGCATAGGCACTGATGACATTTATCATCATCCCTTCAACTTCCACCTTCACGATCATCACCCTATCAGAAACTCTCTTCACCTCCACTACACTCTTACTGTACTCTTCCTTCAGAATCACCCCTACACCATTTCTCTTTCCATCCACACCATGATAAAACAGTTTAAATCCACCTCCAATGTTCCTGGCCTTACTCCCTTTCCACTTGGTCTCCTGAACACACAGCATATCTACCTTTCTCCTCTCCATCATATCAGCTACTTCTCTCCCTTTACCCGTCATAGTACCAACATTTAAAGTACCAACCCTAACCTCCACTCTCCTACACTGCTCCTTTCCCTGCCATCTCTGTAGACGTCTTCCTCCTCTCCTTTTCCTCCTTCGGCCAACAGTAGCCCAATTTCCACCGGTACCCTGTCGGCTAACGATACCTGTGGCGGTCGTTGTTAACCCGGGCCTCGACCGATCCGGTATGAAATTCTCATTTGTGATCCGCATTTTTGATTTGGCACATGTTTTACGCTGGATGCCCTTCCTAACGCAACCCTCCCCATTTACCCAGGCTTGGGACCGGCACTAAGAATGCACTGGCTTGTGCCTCCCTAATGGCTGGGTTAATATAAATTATAAATATCAAGATAATTAAATGTTTTTTTTTTTTTTTTTTTTTTATAACAAAATTATTCTATTCTAAATGTACCCTATTCTAAATACACTCTGTCATTTTCAGTCTTTATTCAAATTGCAATATCTTTAGCACTGCTCTATAATTTTAAGTCTTATTTTGCTAACAAGTGTTGGGAATTTATAGCTACCTGATGCTCATGCTTAGGTTCAATTGCTTTTATGAAGTTAATATGAAATTCCTATATACCATGCCTGTATCATGATCTAGACATATTGGTTGCATGATACTAAACTGGTAGCTATATGTTTCTCGTACTTGCTAGTAACATTAGAATTATCTCATAGCTCCGGCTTCATAACTCATAACCAGCTGGAAGTCATACAAGAAGGTGCTCAGACAGACAGATAGATAGAGAGAGAGAGAGAGAGAGAGAGAGAGAGAGAGAGAGAGAGAGAGAGAGCAAAACAAACAAATAAACATGTTGGGCAGAGAGACATTTGGACAGACAGACAGAGAGACAGACAAAGACAAGCTGACAGACAGAAAGACAAATAGATATATAGGTAGACAGACAGATAAATGCATTTGTGTGTGTGTGTGTGTGTGTGTGTGTGTGTGTGTGTGTGTGTGTGTGTGTGTAAGAGAGAGAGGGTGAGTCAATCTGCGTTTCCATGGTTACCATGCCTGAGGGATCTTGCTCTTCTTCAGCACAAACACTAGATGTCAGTACGAGAATTTCCTTTCCACCAAATACATAAATTATTTGAAAGCAGCAACAGCAGCAAAGCAAAACGCTCTGGAATGTTGAGCGAGCCTGACGCTCTGGCACGAGGGATCTATTAAAAGCATTGTGGTGGGGGAAAAAATAAGGAAAAAAGAGAAAGTGCTTCAACAAAGGGGTCAAGAGCATGAAGAGTGAGCGCCATATTTCATTTCACAAAGACTCCCACGCCAGGCACTCGAACACACAGCATCAGCTTCGAGGACATCTGCTCTGCTTGGATACAGGAACCACATTAAACTTAGACATTTTATACATAAATAAAGAAATAAATGAACAAATAAATAAATAAGGAAATGAATGTGCTCATGCAGGTTATAGGGCGGTGTTACAGTAAAAGAATGAAGCCGGGTTGTGAGTGATGTGTTGAACAGGCAGTGTGACAGATGGTGATGCAGCTCCACTCAAACTGTCATTATTCTCATGTGCATGATTGGATTCTCAACACTATAAAACACATCGCTAAACACATCTCTAAACACATCTCTAAGCACACCGGACATGCAATAAATACCTTACAAATAAGAAACCAGTCAGAATCAAAGGATCAGAACCATCCCCATCACAGACATTCATTCACATTCATCACTTCTAAATCAATATCTATTTATCTGTCAGTCAGTCCTGTGTTCATGGTGCCCTAATTTAACACAATTCTATGCTCTTTGCTCCCATTATATTTTTCCAGTGTTCCAGGGTCTAATACATTTATTTTTTTTAGGATTCTATGTTATCAGACTTTGTTTCAAAGCTCCTCTGCTCCCACATTTAATGAGTTCCAGTGTCCTATATTATTAGATATTTTATATTTCTGTTTCATATGTTTCAGTTTTCAATATTTCTAATTGGCCTGTATTCCCGGGTCCTATATTCAGCCTTATGTATCTATAGTCTATGGATCTCTGTATTTACAGTATAATCCAAAGGGTTATATTGTAGGGTTTATTTTTATATTTTTCTATATTTCAAGATGTTTTAATTGCAGGGTCTTATGTTCTAAGGAGTCATGTATTACCTGAAATTGCATACAGTACAATGGTACTATATTTGCATTGTTTGTATTTATATCCTTTATTTTAGGCTTATATTTCCAGGGAGCTATATTCCAGTTTTCTACATTCCCATAGTCTTGTATTCCAGGTTTTTATATTTTAAGGTACTATAATCCATAGTCAGATATTTCCAGGATTCTGTATTCCAAGTCTCTGTATTTCCATGGTATTGAATTCTTCTTCTTCTTTCGGCTGCTTCCATCAGAGGTCCCCACAGCGTATCATCTGTCTCCATACTACCCTGTCCTCTACATCTTCCTCTTTCAAACCTGCATGTCTTCCTTCACCACAGCCACGAACCTCCTCCTTGAACATCCTCTTGTCTATCTCCCTGGCGGTTCCACACTCATAATTCTCCTACCAATATACCCTATGTCCCTCCTCTGCACATGTCCAAATCATCTTAACTTGTCCCCAAAATGCCCTACATGCGCTGTCCCTCAAATAAACTAATTTCTTATCCTGTCCATCCTCGGTCACTCCCAATGAAAATCTCAACTTCTTTAACTCTGCCATCTCCAGCTCCATCCTCTGTCTTTTAGGCAATGCCACTGCCTCTAAATCAAACAACATCACAGTTCTCCCTGCAACTGCACCACTCCACTGCCCTCCCTCTCATTCACACACATGTACTCTGTCTTACTCCTACTGACTTTCATTCCCCTTCTTTCCAGCATTTACCTCCACCTCTCCAGGCTCTTCTCAACCTGCTCCCTACTCTTACCACAAATCACAATATCATCCGCAAACATCATAGTCCATGGAGACTCCTGTCTGACCTCATCTCTCAACCTGTAGATCACCACTGCAAACAGAAAAGGGCTCAGAGCTGATCCTTGATGCAGTCCAACCTCCACCTTGAACCAGTCTGTCATTCCTACTGCACACTACACTGTTGTCACACTGTCCTCATATATCCATATGTCCTGCACCACCCTGTCATACTTCTCTGCCACAACTGACTTTCTCATACAATACCACAACTACTCTCTCCACCCTGTCGTACGCTTTAGCCAAATCCACAAACACACAATGCAACTCCTTCTGACCTTCTCTATACTTCTTCTTCAACATCCTTAAAGCAAATATTGCGTCCGTAGTGCTCTTCCTCAGCATGAAACCACAGATGCTCACAGATGGTCACCTCTTCTTCATGGTGTGACTGATAAACTTTATTCATCTGTAGTTACTGCAGGTCTGCACATCTCTTTTATTCTTAAAGATTGGTACCAGCACACTCCTTCTCCATTCCCCAGGCATCCTCTCACCTTCCAGGGAGGTGGTAGCTCAGTGGCTAAGGCATTGGGCTTTGGATCAGTAGATCACAGGTTCAAATCCCACCACCAAGCTGCCACTGCTGGGCCCTTGAGCAAAGCCCTAAAACCCTCCCCTGCTCCGTTGTAAGTCGCTCTGGATAAGGGCGTCTGCCAAATGCCACAAATGTAAATGTTCCAAAATCTTGTAAAACATTTTTGTTAAAAATGCCACTGCCATCTCTCCTATGCAACTCCACACTTCTACCGGTATGTCATATGGTCCAACCGACTTTCCACTCTTCAACCTCTTAATAGCTGCTCTCACTTCATCTTTGCTAATCTTATTCACTTCCTGCTTCTCCACATCAACCACTCTTCTCTCGCTTTCATTTTCCTCATTCATTAGCTTCTCAAAATACTCCCGCCACCTTCTCAAAACATTCTCCTCACTAGTCAACACACTTTTATCTGCATGCTTTATTGCTTTAACTTGCAGCACATCCTTCCCAGCACGGTCCCTTTTCTGGTCAATCGGTACATATTCATTTTTCTTTCCAACTTCCAAAGTGTCCAACTTCACATACAGCTCCTCATATGCCTTTTCCTAAGCTTTTGCCACATCCCTCTTCACCTGCTGCCATATCTCCTTGTGCTTCTGCCTACCTACATTGTACATCACCATGTCTCTTTGTCTTCCTTTCTATTTTCAGATGTCACACCAAGTACCTTCAGAACTGGTTTCCTTATCACCAAGTTTCTGTATTCCAGGGTCATATTTTCAAATATATTTTAAGTACTAATATTTTGAGGGTACTGTATTCCAGGTTTCATGGTTTTGAATTCCAGGTACCTATTTTTTCACCGTATTGCATTCCAGGATCCTATATTCCAGGTTGCTATATTTCTATTGGCTTGTATTTTAAGTTCTTAGATATTAAGGTTATTGCATTCCAGGTTCCCATATTTCCATGGTATTGTATTCATGGGAGCTATATTCTTAGGGTTATATAACTAATAGTTTCATAGTAATCCATAGTAATTCACATTTCTAAAGTGCTGCATTCCAAGTGTGTCATATATTCTACCATATATTCTAAATTCCTATATTGAAGGATCCTATATTTCATATATTTTTAGAGTCACATATACTGTAATTGTTATCATTTACAGGGGCCAATATCTTCAGGGTGCTATATTCCTGGGTCCAATAGAGTATTATATTTTGGCTAAACACATGATTAACTGTGTTACAGAAAAGGATGAGTACTACAGTAGCAATATTGAGTTTGAATCTGATTTGCAGCAAAACTGAATATGGTTAAAGTGCATCATCTTTACTCGAGATTTTAATTAGCCGTTAATAACGTGCAAGCTGTGAAGCTGTGTGAAGAAAACACACATCCTGTCAAAGAACCAAGAGGTTCTGTCTATGAATTCATTTCATAAACTGTGTTTATAAGAGTTGAACCAAAGTGATTAAAAACATTATCAGACACAAAGAAGTGCATAAGATGTGTATTTATTTATTTATGTATGTCTCAATGCCACTTTTTCATTATTTTGTCATTATTTTCTTAACCCGAATAAACTTTTTTTTGGCTTCTCCCATTGGGGTTGCCACACCGGAACATCCGTATTTGTTAACCACATGTTTGATTTGGCACATGTATTTACACTGGATGCCCTTCCTAACGCAACCCTCCCCATTCATCCAGGCTTGGGACCGGCACTAAGAGTGCACTGGCTTGTGCAACCCTAATGGCTGGGTTTGGTTCCCTGACTGGACCATTAGGGAACCATAATAACTGCATAATAATTTTATACAAACGTTTGTTTGTATTCAAATTATTGCTTTTGATGAAAATCACATAAATGGCATAAATAGCATAAATTAATTTATATATAAAATATTTATTTAATTAAGAGCTTAGCATTCAAAGCTTGATATATAGATCATATTGACTTCTTGGCTAGTGAAGCTGGAAACAGAGGAGTGTATCTCTAACAAGACACCTGAGGGTGATCTGAGTCTGATGTGACATGAGAAAATTAAGAGAAGTCGAGCTACACCAGAGAAACTTGGCCCACTCTCTGCAGCTCCACAGTGGAGAATAATAACCGTATGTCACTGTAATGACTATATAGTGCACCATCATCTAAAAGTAGCAATGACACTATCCACTAAAAATCCCAGAGTGCAGTGAGTAAAGCTGCACTGTATCCTAATGACATGTCTAATGGGTATAAAATATCCATAATGCACTGATGATGATGCAAGAAGTGAATGCAAAGTGGCATAGAATACATATGTAAAAATGTAGTTTTAATGATTTTCATACATGGTGTCCAACCTGATCAGGATCATAGACTATTTATTTAGAAGGACATTAGAAAAAGCACAGCCTTGAACAAAATGAAGTTGTAATCCTGTCACACTTGGCTTTGGTGGTAACGACTAATTGATGCCATGGAGTCTTTTTTAATCCAATCAAATCCAGAATGATAAGCCAAAATGATGTCAAAACAGGCAAAAGGTGTGTGATGTGCAAACAGGGGTCAAGGGCCAAAACAGTTACAAAAACAGGTTACACCACATTCTGGCCACACCGAGGAGAATAGGGGATGTTGGTTGGAAATAAAAATATCATACCCTTCATACCACCAAAAGTCATTGATACTAACATTTTAGAACTTTTTTTTTTCTCTACTACTTTTTTCCATGTCCATACTTGTTATGTTTTCCCCTAATGAGGTTGCTTATTCCAGTTCTGTTTTTCCTCTTCTGCAGAGTTTAGGCTTTGGTTTGGTTAGCTAGTTGGAGGATTATGTGCAAAGTGCTCTTTGCAATATGAGTTTTGTTTTCTTTTGTTTTGTTTTCTTGTCAGTTTATCTTGCCTTACATGCCTTAGCTTTAAACCTCACTCTTGAGTTAGATGTTAGGATTTTTGTTCTTTCCAACTTTTTTCCCAATTTCTTTTTTGTTTTATGTTCAACCAACACCTTGGACTCTGACACACACACACACACACACACACACACACACACACACACACACACACACAAACACACACACTCTGTTTTTGCCAATATAAAGGCAAGCAGGCTTTCTGTTCCTCCTTGCCCCATGCTTTATTACGTGGGGATACATACAGCTTGTGTGTAGCTTGTTTAGAAGCAGGGCAACTCGGTCGGCTCTCAAGGGAGGCGGCTGCCCGCATTGCGAGCGAATGTCCATGTGGACGCTCTGCTCCAGGACCCCATATTGATGACTGGTTGATATTAGCTCGATCAGAGCACCTGGCAGCCCAGCATCGAGATGTCGTTCTCGCAAATATGAAGGAATTAGGTTTAAGACTGAATGCCAAGAAAAGTGTACTTTCTCTGGTACAGAGAACATCCTATCTAGGGCCAGTGTGGGATACGACCGTTATGTACAGCTGTCTCCTGCATGAGTCAAGTTTATCCTCACGGCCATCAAGAGAGTAATAGAAGGCCAGCTACTCACTGTGAAGCAGTTTCAAAGACTGCTGGGTCTGATGGCAGTTGCATCCAATGTGGTGCCACTTGGCCTCCTATACATTGTGAAGGTGGCATCATGTCCCAGGCAAGCGCTCCGAACACGACAACCAGGGGGGTGCTGGATGGACAGCGCCATATCAGCACCCGTGTTGTGGAAAGCTGCAGAGCACATGGCAGCAGGGCAGAGTGGCATAACGAGGCACGGCTGGAAGCTCATGACGAGAACGCTACCTCCCCATGCTCATCAAGGAGAAGGGGGGATATAAAAGGATCCACTAAGGAGCACACAGGGGGAAATGGTCGGCTTCCAACTAACGAAAGATTTGTCTCCCTTTTTTTCTTGACAGGAAGCAGCGACAGCGGCGAGAGCAGCGCGAGCTACAGCCGCGAATACGCCGATTCTCTTCCGACGACTGTGTAAAGACCTCTACGTGCCGAGGACACCGAGAACCCACTCGCACAGACAGGTTTGGGTCTCAGCTTTCCTCGGACGGGCCGTGGCCATGAACAACACCCATTTGGGGCGGCGCTACATCAGAAGCTCCAGCGGGCACGGCATTAAGGACTAATTCGCAGTTCCATATAAAATTTAACTCCTTCTTTTCTCCAGCACTCCTGTAAAACTATGAATAAAGAAATCTTGTGATTTTTCCTTTGAAATTCAGCTCTCTGGTGTGTGTGTTTATCCCAGCATGCGAGCGAGGCGCTACAACATGTAACCCCTACAGTGGTGGCTCAGGGACAGAAGGTTCTTCTGAAAGGGCAATCCATGCCGCACAATCCAGGTCATGTGGCGAGCCTTATGGGGTTTAAAGATGTGGAGAGATCCCGGGTCCTTTTACAGTGCCCCGTGTTGGGGGCACCTTGTCGTTGTGTAACGTTAACATCATAAGTGACCACTTCACCCAAGGTTTTGGGAAAGGTCCCCATCTCTCATGGCACATCAACCGCTTGGAGATGCTGGCCATGCTTCTAGTGTTAAAGCATTTCCTCTCAGACCTAAGAGGCTATCATGTGCTGGTTCGTATAGACAACACATTGGTAGTCTCCTCCTTTACAAGCTGGCACGACACATCCTCCTGGAAGCTGCTCTCACTAAGAGCACAATACATCCCAGGGTGATTGATTCAAGGAGCAGACGCCCTTTCAAGGCAAGGTCTAAGGCCTGGGAAATGAAGGCTTTACCTTAAAGTGGTAGAGAAAATATGGAAAAGATTTTATAGACCATAAGTGGACATGTTTGCGATTCAAGAGACGTTGCACTGTCCTCTCTGGTTCTACCTTACTCACCCAGCCCCTCTTGGGCTGGACACTATGGTACAGGCATAGCAGAGGCTCCGTCTGTATGCTTTTCCCCTGTGGTGCTGCTCCCGGGAGAATTCTCCAGGATGGAGTCTGTCTTCTCCTGGTAGCCCCATGCTGGCAGGCCAGCCATGGTTTGACAACCTGGTAAACCTTTTCAAACCCTGCCCCAAGTTGTAAAGGCTGTGGCTGTGATTTAAAGCTCCCTCCATGAGGAGGTTGTATGCCGCAAAGTGGTGCCTGTTCAATACATGGTGCAAAGGTCACAACTTAGACCTAGTTAGTGCTGAAATTTTCTTCAAGAACAGGAGACAACAGTTCAGGTTGTCTCCTTCCACCATAAAAGTTTACATGTCCGCTATTGCGGCTTATATTATGCGCCACTTGCTGAGCAGTCGCTAGGGAAAAACCTGTTAGTAACATGTATCATCCGCAGTACCCTGAGGCTTTTTGACAGTCAAGACTGTTTTTCTACTTGCCCCCTATATGTCCCCAAGGTGTCCTCGGCTGTCCCATGACCGGTTGTGCTCCAGGCATTCTATCCTCCTCCTTTTCAGACCCCAGACTGCTACTGTCTATATAAAAACGTTTTTTCTGCTAAGAAGCAGAAGTAGGTGGATTAAGGACTCCTTTTATGAGTCCACTGGTCTCCCCGATACTTTCGTGATCAGAGCTCACTCAACCCGGGGTGTGATAGCCTCTAAGGCCATGGGCCTAGGGTATCTCCCCAAGACATTTGCAATGCTGTGGGCTGATCCACCCCTCTAACCTGATCAGGTCCTACAGCCTTGACCATAGTGCCACTTCTGGCCTCTGTAAGAAAAAAATAATGAGGACAACGAAGATCGTAATGAAGAAGTTTATAACTGCGTAGCAGTGACAAAATACATGAAGCACTTTGGGTTCATCGGAGTCAGAAAGAACCCCGAGCAAACTCTGCCCAGATATTTTATATTGTTCTTCCCTTTGAAGTATAGACTGAAGTTATCCTTTAAATGTAAATTAGATATAGGACATGTGTGAGGAAACAAAAGGCTGGGGGATACCATTCATGGGGCGGAGGTCAGCAGGGGGTAATCACCGGTATTCACACCTTTGCTGGTGCCGGCCCCCCAGCAGGTCAGGAAGGGGTATTGTGTGAATGATAATCATGGTCTCAGATACCTTTTGGTTAGAGATAGTCCTTGGGGGCTTGCTGCTTCTCACAGACTGATTAAATTGAGTCTATGATTCTGATTGATTCTAATGAAATTCTTCATTAGACTACATAACTACTTTTTATCAATTTTTTATCAATTACCGTTTTGCAGATGAGCTGAATTTGATATAGCATGGGGTTGGAATCTGGATTGAGGCTTTTTGTAATTCTTACACCTCTCAGGCTTCAACCTAGCTGTGCCTATCCAAACTAGACAGGAATTGGTCAGTCTGGCAGTATTGGACAATTGTTCCCAAATCGTTGTTGACGCAGCTCGAGTTCCTGAAAGGGAACGTCTCCAGGTTATGCATGTAACCCTGGCTCCGTGATGGAGCGAGGCGCTATATATCAGACACATGACATTTAAAAAAAGTGACCACAATGTATTTTTACAACAAATTCAATGAGGCAACACTGTGCTTATCTGTCCGGTGCACAGATTTTCAGATAATAACAGCATTTTTTCCCAAACATTTTGGCAAGAAAATGACACAAATGTATCTAATTCCTGCTATCCAGCTCTTAGCCAAACAAACCAAATAATACATGGCATACATCCCATATTTTCAAACACTGACCACGTGCTGCATTAATGACAGCAGCCATCATCCCTCCCATGAGCTCGACCATCATCACTCTCTCTTTCTCTTTATCTTCCTTTCGTGCCATCTGCATTTCATTAGCGGTGACAGCGAGCGAGCCGTTAGGTGTCTGTCCTGTCATAAACTGATGCATTTTCTATGCGAAACACCCAGAAGCCTTCAATCGGGTTTCTACTGAATGTAATTTATTCGACTACTTAACCCTGCAGATTGTTAAATAATGGTGACAGAGTCAAAAGCAAACGTGACTATCATGAGCGTGTTCATATACACCAGGTCAGAGTCAGTGTCATGGCAAGCAGAATGTACACACAGTATAATTGTTTATAACAAAGCAATGCCAATGAGCAGGATAGAAGTAAGGAATTATGAGTACTCTAAATATACATGGAATTATATTAAAAAACACAAGTATTGCAGTATAAAACACATCTTTATCAGTCTAAAAGATTACACATTTAGCAGACACCCTTATCCAGTGCCACTTACATTTATCTTATTCATACAACTAAGCAGCTATGGGATAAGGGCCTTGCTCAGAGGCTCATGAGTGGCAGCTTGGTGTGGCTGGGATTTAAACTTTTAACCTTCAGATCCAAAGTCCAATGCCTTAACTATTAATCTACCACATACCATCAAAGTGCAATCGCTTACATCAAAAAAGTATTCGTGATAATTAATATATGTTAATATATTAAATACACCTATTTCTGAAAGAACCCAGAGTTTGTTAAAGACAAAAACAAAACTAAACGCAGACCAAGGGACAATCAAAATAACTCAATAAATCAAGCCCAGATCGGTTAAGGCTTAAAACTCAAAATAATCCTTTATTGGAAAAAATGGAACGAATTAAAAAAAAAAAAAACTTGACTTTAGTGTGTAAATTATGCAAAAATAAAAATAAAAATGCACTTAAATTGTCTGAAGTTGAGATAAAGGAGCTTAAATGATCGTACTGCATCACGTTTATTGGTTAAACCTTAGACTAATTTGCACTGCATATGTGCTAGTTGTAGAGAAAAGGTCATCTGTGAGCTACAGTAGGAATGTCATTTAGAGGTAAAACAGCTGCTTGTAAAACTTCTCCAAGAAGCAATCAGGAAGTGGTTTAGTCTCAGGGTGAGAGGCCGTGATGCTCATCTACATAATGGTCTGCTCTGTCAGTCTGCTTCACATCGAGTAAACGTGGCGTTTTCCTGCGAGGTTCACGCTGGATTAGGGCGGAGCGGGACGACTCGGCTCGGCTCATTAGCTCTGTAATGGTGTAGTGAAGGTTGTTTTAGTCCACTGGAGCATCAGCTACCTGTCTCTGCCTGTCTGAGCATTAATAAAATTTGCTGATTGGATGTTCTGAAGTTCTCGTTGTGTTCCATTACTTGAGTGCTAATTATTTTTCCCTAAATCATTTTTCAGGTTAAGAGCTTCTGATTTTCCACTGAAGGACGTCTGTTAGATTTTTCACACTTCTCTACCATGTGATTTTTTTTTTGCTTCCCTTTTTTTATGCAGGGCCAGCCTGACACTGAATTCCGTTTTTAAGTGGAAGAGGCCAATTCACAATTAATGGATTTTCGGCTGTTCCATTTAGCATCAACTGATCCTTTTTGCATGTAATGTATTTTTAATGAACAAATCTTTCATGCTAAATCCAAAGCTAATTTCATATCTTATCAATCTTGACTAGCAGTTTGCCAGTGCACACACATTGGCGTGATCGCTCCTCACAGATGGTCGTGTTCTGCTGGATGAGCATAGACCCTTTTTTTTTAATTCTTCTAAATCTCTGGTCCTGAATTTGAATCAGGCTTCAATTTTCTCCCATTATTGTACAAACTGCTTTGGATGTACACAGAAACACAGTAACACACTGTGTGAACTCTTATTTAAATCAAAATATATAAATATATTTCTAAAAGAAACCCCCCCACCTAAAAAAAACAACAAAAAAATACAATTTCTAGTTCAGAGCTGACATTACATTACACTGTAATAATTTAATATTAATAACATTACAGAAAACGAAGTGATCAATTCCTTCAAACCTATAGATATTTACAGAAAGTAATGTATTCATAAAAAAAATCATACTTTATACTTTTTATCCATTTACAGATACAGTTGAGGTTGTAGAATATCTTCAAGTTTCAGTTTTTAATTTCTACTGAAGATTTTAAAGCTTTACCTAAGATCATTATGCAATGACACTGAAGACTTTTCCAAGAATAGTATATATACTCTCTTTTTAAAAATTTCACTATATCAATGATCAGCTGTACACTTCCCTATGATTTACTAGTTTTTTTAATAGAACAAGCACATTAGTCTTAATCTGTGATGTGCAGGTGTTACAGTAGGAGCTGCTGCTATAGAAACTTAAACAGCACCTTCTCTCCAATTACAATGAAAAATTACCAGATATCTGCTTAGTGAGTTTCATGAAGATGCAGCTGATTTTGAAACAAAATAATACAAACACTTCCTGTTTATTAGTTTAACTGTAGGAAGTAGCGTGCAGCAGTCGGACGCTGCTATCGAGCATTAAATTTGACTTTGCATGTCTCCTGAGGCACATTTTTTGTGATGGCTTTGTAATTGGTTTATAGGATTAAAATAAGCACGGCTCAAGGCTATTTGAGTTTTAGCTTCTTTATTATTTTACTCAAACTGTGACAAATAAACCACACACAGAGTCACAGCGTAATGTTCCTAAGTTATGGAAATGACTTCACATCTGCTCTATGTGTGTCTTTGTGTCTTTGTGTGTGTGTGTGTGTGTGTGTGTGTGTGTGTGTGTGTGTGTGTGTGTGTGTGTGTGTGTGTGTGTGTGTTTAATTGTTTAATTCAAAGGGTAAGTCAATTAGTATAGATTGCAGACACAGACATTATATATATATATATATATATCTGTATCTGTCCTATGTGTCCTTATAATTGTAAGTTTATCCTTAATGAGAGAGCCAGTGGAGACTGTGGCAAGGAAAATCTCCCTGAAATCGCATGAGGAAGAAACCTTGAGAGGAACAAAACTCAAAAGGGAACCCATCCTCATCTGGGATGTCTGGGAAGGATTTTCATTAATTAATTTTCATTAAGAACTGTTGATATTAGTTGCAATCCAAATCTATCCTAAAAGATCTTAAGTTGCTCAGTAACTTGGATCTTTGGGCTGTTGATGGGGAACCATTCCCTTATACATATACATATGTTACATATGTCATATATTATATGATAATGCTACTGTGCCCTAAGCCAACTTTATAAAAATATGGTTTGGAGTTAAAGATAGTATGTATTTGAATTGAATATGGTTTATACTGATTGGAGTGAAAGATCTTGAGTGGCGTTAGAGCACGGACTGCATTGCTCTGACTTTATTAAACACCTTCGGGATGAATTGGAACACTGAATGAACTCCAGGCCTTCTTGCCCCACATCAGTACCTGACTTTACTAACACCCTTGTGGCTGAATTAACACAAGTCTCAACAGGCAAACTCCAGTATCTAATGGAACATATATATATATATATATATATATATATATATATATATATATATATATATATATATATATATATATATATATATACTGTATGGGCAAAATACTATATGGATGTAAGTACACAAAAAACCCTAGAATTTAACATGAAAAAAATTAGGATGAGCAAGATTTAAAAATGTTTGTTTTCTTACATTATAAAAGCAGTTCTAAGGACACAGAGAGAAAACCATTCATTAAACAAACAAAAAAAAAAAACATTAAACGAATAATGAAGAAAAGCCTGAGATATAATAGCATATAATAAACATTCAATTCAATTTAATTCATTTTTATTTGTATAGCGCTTTTAACAATGAACATTGTCTCAAAGCAGCTTTACACAGATAATGTGGTGATTAAAAGTGAATATGTTCTTTATAAGTGTAAGTTTGTACCTGATAAGCGAGCCGGTGGCAACTGAGGCAAGGAAAAACTCCCCGAGATGGCATAAGAAGGAAACCTTGAGAGGAACCAGACTCAAGAGGGAACCCATCCTCATCTGGATCTCTATAAATGTTCATTTATAGCAGATATACGATGTTGTGGGGTACAGTGATGGTGATCAGAATTGAACTGTAGTCCTGAGTCAATGTAGCAGACTGTTGACATTAACTACAGTCCAATCCATCCTCAAAGCTCTCGTTCTTACTCCAAGATTTTATGGAACCACCCAAGGTGTTGATGAAAAAATGTCCCCAGCTGCACAGAGTGGCCTCCAATCGAAGAGAACACAGGCCTGGACAAAGTGGAAGATCCATGGAGGGAAGAGGGGCAGGAACAGTGGTCACTGGAGCCTCAGGAGCATGTTTAACTTGACAGAGGGAGAGAGAGAGAGAGAGAGAGAGAGAGAGAGAGAGAGAGAGAGAGAGAGATAAGAGGGGTGACAGGAAGAGAAGGATATGGATTATTATGTGTCTTTATTGTCGTATGAAAGTTAAGGTCACTGTGCAGTTTGGACTCTATGGCAGCATAGCTAAAAGGAAGAACCAAGAAAACTGAATAAATATTTATTTATTTGTTTGTTTACATTTTATGCTGAAGCTGAGCCCCAAACATTAATATTTCCCACAACAAGCTGCCTATTGTTTGGCTAGATTTTCCTGCTAAAAGACTTAAAATAAATTCATGTTCAGAAATGTTAGAGTTTCTGGATGGTAGAATACTGTATGACATATACAAGACACGAGATATGATGTGCTAAACCACACCCCTTGGTAAGATTGGGCTTAGCCAATCAGATTCTACTTTAACAGTAAATATATTTATGAACGGTTGTGTGTGTGTGTGTGTGTGTGTGTGTGTGTGTGTGTGTGTGTGTGTATGTGTGTGTGTGTGTGTGTGTGTGTGTGTGTGTGTTTGCGTGTAAATTATTAATAATATTTTACTTCAGATCCTGAAAAAGTCTTTGATCAGGTCAGTTTTTAGCATCTTTGTTTAACGAGGAATCATGCAAGGAAATAAATAAATAAATAAATAATTTGAATGAGCTTTACAGTAGTCATTAAGGTATTACTAATGAGGAATGTTTAGAAGTTTTGATTTATATATATATATAAAGCACTAAATAAGTTTCATTTCAACACATACGTTTTTGTAAGGCAAACAGAAAAAGTGTGAGGACTTGTCCCTCCTGCTGTGTCCCCAGTTATTTCCCCCATGACTGTCAGATCATTATTACATGTTGTAGAGACATACGGGAGCCATGAATACCAATTAGCACAATCACAGGTTTAAATCAGATGGCCAGGCTTGAGCACTAAAATAAGTCTCGTCAAATCGCTCATGGTGTCACGACCCAACTGCAGGTTAGATTTATCATTTTCCCCTGCGTTCCTCTTGGCCTGCCCTCAAATTTAATCAGCGCGCCAATCACACCTTAATCAGACAAATGACCCCTAATCAAAGGTAAAGGAATTCATTAAGGCGCTTTCCATGAAATATGGCGATCGGAATCAGGTGCTAAAAGACACCTGCCACGTTATGACAATCGCCGTCTCACCCACAATTTTCTCGGTGACTTCATTCAAAGTCATCAGAAAAGTTTTTCTAAGTTCATATTATTTATTTTACATATTTTTCCCCATGATTGTGACCTAAAAACATGAGAGTTTTTAGTTCCAGCAATGCAGTGCATCTAGCCTTGAACCCAGAACTGGAAATATACACAAAATGCACAACTGACTGCTAATTAGATTCTGAACAGGCAACCACTAAATTCCCCCCCCCAAAAAAAATCAGTTATAGCTTCTACTTTTCTTCCTTTACCTATTGTACACAAACCTTTTCCTCAGCATTGACATTTTCCAATTAGGCTCTAACCTGCCTGGGTGTTAAAAGCTTGGCACGCATTAAGTAAACTCATCAGAGAGCCTCGTCACTGCTGTCCCTCCTTTCGATGGCGAACGCTCTTAATTTGAATTGACACATTTAATTTTGCTCCGCAGTCGACTTCATTTTGATGATGGATTGCTTTGTGGAGCCATAATTGGACTTCTGAAAAGGGATAAAAAAGGAATGCCTGAAAAAAGCTATCAGTTTAGAAAATAAATGAGTATATAAATAAATCAAGTCAAGCAGCAGCGTTAATCCCAGCACTAAATGAGAGTTGGTGTGAGAACACAATCAGACAGACTGAGATCAAACCTGCAGACCAATCAACATTGAACTCATTCTAACTCAACTTGACACATATTGTGTATTTTGTGTTCTTCAATAGAATTCAAAAGTTTTGCTTGACAAAATGCACAAGCATGAATAATAATAATAATAACAACAACAACAACAACAACAACAACAACAACAACAACAACAACAATAATAATAATAATAATAATAATAATAATAATAATAACAAATCCTCCACATCAGCAGAAGGCAGGATCCTAAATTCTTCAAGTAAAACAAAAAAACAAACAAAACAAAACACAGTGCACTCATGTATTTGAAGCACGAAAAAGTGTCAAGGCAAGTGTTTCCCTGGCTGTTTATAGCAAAAGGGTCAGAGCCATCATTTTTCTTATTATTACTATAGTAACAGCTCATGCACAGAGTCGTTTCTTTTTAGTGTGCATTCAATATAATATACAGAGGACAAAATAATTATTGATTATAACATATTTCTATTTGGCTTGAAATATAAGAAATGTGTTGATGGTACATTTTATGGAAAGAGTGGCCACTTATGCTTTGTAACAGTCTGAGGTAAAGCTGTAAATTTCCTTTTACCTAATCAACTTAAAGAAAATGTGAGCGAGTCATTTGTGATGATCATAATATTAAATGTATCTATAAAAGAATACATTTTGTGACATGTCATTTTGTAATTGTAATAAGTGGCAGATCGCTGTCATATATCAAATAATAAAATAAATAACATAGAAATGTTTCTGTAAAAAAAGAATCTACTGGGTAATGATCAGTTCGATTAAGGGGTGGAGCCACACTGAAGGGCCAATTTGCATAATGTGACAGTATTTGTGTCCTGAGCCGTTATGCAGAAGCGAGTGCTATAATCTTGACATTTTGGAGAGAAAATTATTCAAGAAAAATGAATATAAATTAGCATTTAAATTGAAAAAAAAAAAAAAAAAAAAAGATCGAAATTAGCAGCTTTACAAAAAAAGGTTTAAAAATTGTATTTCTCTTTATTTTAGATTAAGCATTAAACAGACAGAAAAATTATATTTATAGTTTTCTGGTCAACCTTTAATCTTGTACACTTTGGCTTTAGAAACAACACTGAGGAAAAAGAAAAAAAAAAAAAAACGCAACAACTAGGCAACACAAGGCGAGTTAACCAAGCAGATCAAATGAATATTCTGGAGCATTTACATTTTCAATTATTCCAGCGTCTGTCTTCTACCCGGAGGAAAAGGTCAACACTTTGTGAAATGCTAATTGCTCATTTGAAGTTAAATCCAAATAATATTCTAATGATCAGAAGCTATAAAGTCTCTAAACATGGAAATGATTTTATACACAGTGGAAGCATTTTCTAGACACATGCAGTGAGGCTACGTTATATATTATATGGTCAAAAGTATTGAGACATACTTTTGGGATTTGGGATTTTTCCAGCTATGTATGGTTCTTACCCAAACTGTCATCACAAAGTTTGAGGCACACAATTGTACAGGATGTCTTTGAATGTAGTAGCATAACATTTTCCCTTTAGTTGAACTAGGAGATCCAAACATGTTCCAGCATGAAAATGCCCCTGTGCACAAAGCCAGCTCCATGAAGGTATGGTTTAATAAGTTGAAATTGAAGATCTGCTAATAAGCGCTGACCTCAGCCCTACCGAACATTACTTTCGTAGGAATTGGAACGCTGACGCTGAAATGAGCCTTTGCCCAGAGAAAACGCCTGTGCTTCTGGATCATGTTTAGATATGACTTCTTTTTTGACCTATAGAGTTTTAGCCAGCAAGGCCGAATGGCACGGTGGATTGTGTTCACCGACAATGTTTTCTGGAAGTATTCCTGCACCCCTGTGGTGATTTCCATTACAGTAGCATTCCTGTATGTGATGTAGTGCCGTCTAAGGGCCTGAAGATCACGGGCATCCAGTATGGTTTTCCGGCCTTGACCCCCTTACGCACAGAGATTGTTTCCAGATTCTCTGAATCTTTGAATGATATTATGCACAGTAGATGATGATAGCTTGATAACAATAACAATTGATGATAACAATTTTTCTCTGAGAAACTCCTTTTTGATATTGCTTCACTATTTTTCGCCGCAGCATTGGGGGAATTGGTGATCCTCTGCCCATCTTGACTTCTGAGAGACACTGCCACTCTGAGAGGCTCTTTTTATACCCAATGTTGCCAATTGACCTAATAAGTTGCAAATTGGTCTTCCAGCTGTTACTTATATGTACATTTAACTTTTCCGGCCTCTTATTGCTACCTGTCCCAACTTTTTTGGGAAATCCAAAATGAGCCAATATTTGGCATGACATTTCAAAATGTCTCACTTTCAACATTTGATATTTGATCTATATTCTATTGTGCATAAAATATAAGTTTATGAGATGTGTAAATTATTGCGTTCCTTTTTTATTCACAATCTGTACAGTGTCCCAACTTTTTTGGAATCAGATTTGTACACACATATATATATATATATATATATATATATATATATATATATATATATATATATATATATATATATATATATATATATATATATGCACACACACCAAATAACCTTTAGTAGCAAGTTAGTAGCAAGTAATGTTGCTACTAATGCCTAGTCTAGGATAGTGGACACATCATTTAATTTCATTAGTTAAAGGCTGGAAGCTGAAGATCAAATTCTCAGTGAGACTCATCAGAAAATTATGTCTTTAATTGTATATTCACTCTGTGTTTCTCTCCACAATGCTTTATTTTCGTCACACTGTAATTATCAGTAATCAACGCTTCAGTATTTCAGAGATCACACTGACGTGATTTTGTGCAGCTGGAAATAGACGTTAATTAAACACACTGCTATTAAAACCATTACGAGTTCTAATTCATGAAAATAAGTGCTACTCATTTGACTGAAACCTCCTGAGCTTTTCTGTCATCTTGTAGAATATTGACTTGTTTTTTCATTACATTGGATTGAAATGTCTCAGAATTTTCTTTTGCTTTAAAAAAAAAAAAAAAAACATAAGCCAGAGGTTTTGGCTTAAGGGAACAGTGATAGAGATGGAAGAGTGAGAAGATTTTTCCCTTTGGGAATGTTGCAATACTTCACTTCAAATCCTCAATAAAAGGTAAAAACAATGTCAACCTTCACATGAGCAAAAAGCAACACGTCTGAGTGAATTTACATTCAGACAACTCTTTGGGTCTTTATTAAATCTTTTGAAGAAACGTAGCGTAAAGTGTGTGGCGTGATCAAAGCTGTTGTCGTTTCAGGGTCTTTTCACAATAAATGTTTGTTTGGGTTTGGGAAAATGTTTCAGTGGTGCCTTGGATCAAAAGTTTAAAGAGTTTTTAAATGAAATGCTGCCAAGGACTTCTAAAAGGAAATGATTTTGTCTATTGATTCAATGAATAAAGGAATAAAACACTTAATTTAGAAATGCAGTTCAATGTATAGGTAAGTATTTCTGAGTAAAGTTTCTGGTATTCATAATCAAGTTATGCAGCTGCGTAAGTGGATTCTCTGAGCTCAACATTCTGAGAAATTAAATCTAATGCATAATTATTTACACCACTAAAATCAGGATTCTAGAATTCCTAGTTATAAATAGTTATTTTTACTTTGCTATTATAGTTTATAAATAGTAAAAATGAACAAAGGATAATATTATAGCATCCGAGTGAGAAAGTGTGGGAATTGTATATCCTTATATATCCTAATATCCTTAAGCATTAGTTAGACATTAATCACGATAATAATACTTGTGTGACCTAGAACATTTCTACACCTTTCTATCTTTGTCTTCTTCTGTCTCACACCTCACATTGTAGCCTTCTGATATGCATTATTCTGCACGTACCCCCTTGGGTGGTTCCTGTTTTTCACAGCTTCTTCTTCTTATCATGTATAATATGATCATATATGGAGTTGTCATGTTCAACCGTCTCTTCTGTTCCGCACATACATCTGTCAGCCCTTCCACTCTTATCATATAGTATATATTCATGTATGACACAATAAAGCTTTGGAACTTTTCTCTGAAAGCTGACTCGTGTGTTTCATTGAGACTTCCCCAAGTACTTGCAGGAGAGCAGAGATCGAGAGGAAAGGCTGAATTCGAGTGAATCCTGTCTAGTCGACAGAAGTGAATCCTGTCCAGGTGGCAGAGGATAAATCAATTCCTAACAGAAAGACATTTAATAGAAGTTAAAATATATTGATCATTCATTAATTGAATGATGTGTTTAATCTTGACCTTCCATTTTTAATTTTTTTTTTTATACAAAAACATTTGAAATATTGAAATATTCTAGCTTGCATAACTTCTGAATTGTGCAAAGTTATGTCTGACATTTAATATATAACATTGGGAAAAATTGTGTAATAATATTATTATTAATAATAATAATAATAATAATAATAATCATAATAACAACAATAATAATGAGTCATATGGCTACTGTTTCTCCTGTTATCAGTTCTCATGAAAATACCAAGAAATTTGTTGAAACTTTCCTGATTCTACAATTTCAGATTATTATCCACATTATATTTGCATCATTTATCCGAGTCAGTTCACCTCCTGAATAGAAAAAATATAATGCATGGCTTAAAGAAGAAAAAGAGAAAGATCTTCTAGAGAGATTGAGATCTAAAAACCCCTGTCGTTTAAGGAGTTATTATGGTGAAGTGAGCAGGCTGTAATGATGCCATCCCGGCATGAATACTGAGAGCGACTAATGTGGGGACTCTGAAAAAAGATCTCTCACTGCCTCCGGATGAAGGACAAAGAGAAGCTCTGGGAGAAGGTCAGATGTGCTATTTGGAAATTAATTTGGGTGTAGTTATTTGCGTTGGTAAGAAAATGCATTTTGTTTATGGCTTATTATCATCAGCGGCAGCCGAATAGTTGCTCATGCATATTTATGGCTCTTGACGCAGAGACGCCCCTCAATCCCTCTTGAATACTGAACAGCGGCCAACAGCTGTGAATGGAGAAAAGGGTAAAAAAAAAAAAACTTAGTTTTTCATGCTCTTTTGCTCATGGAACTATAGACTTGTGTCCTACTTATGGGAATAATTCTGCGATTGAAACACTCAACCTTGGTAGCATAGAATGTCAAGGGCCAATATTCCTGCAAACATCGATCTCCCACTGGCGTTCACACTTGACACAACTTTACACCCAAAAAATTATACTGTTTCTGCAAGTGGTGAAGGAAATGACAACTAAACAAGTACTAAAAGTAACTCAGGAGGAGTTCTATAGTCCACTTAAATCCAAACATTTCTATAGCAAACACCTCACTGTCAATCTTGCAATCAAACAAAGCTTCCTCGAGATGTCCCTGTGCTTCTCCAAATCCCGTCTCTGTGATTATTCCTTTATTTCCGATGCTGCTGTGTGTTCAGGCGAGCTGTCAATCAGGATGCAGTGCGGCGGCTCAATCCGGCAGTGTCCTCTTTTGGCTGTGTAGGGTAATTTCCCTCTGAAATTGCTGTCATCACAAGCTGTTTCTCCACATACATCAGGATGTAAATAGATTTTTGGTGACAGTGTGTCTCGTGTGCTTGCTAAGAGGCCATAAATAATAGACGAGGTGTGCTCGTTCTCATAGGAGGGAGGACATCCAACACTGATTTATAGAGGTGAATATAGTGGAGCTTCGATCTGCACCCAGAATTCTTTAATACCTCCATAAAGTCCATGATGCTTCTGTAAAACCTCCTCTATCTCCTTCTAATTGTCTTTCACTGTCCATTACCCTCTCCATCACAGCTTCACATTTGTCTCATGCTTTGTTGGCTCTATCTATCTATCTATCTATCTATCTATCTATCTATCTATCTATCTATCTATCTATCTATCTATCTATCTATCTATCTATCTATCCATCCATCCATCCATCCATCCATCCATCCATCATCCATCCATCCATCCATCCATCCATCTATTCATCCATCCATCCATCCATCATTTTTGAGACTGAGATAGAAGAATGAGTAGACATGGATATAACTGCTAGGAGGCAGTAAGCAGTGTATGACTCGATAAATATTTTGACAGCCGATCTGTAAAGTGCAAAACACTCATCAGACCATTAGCAGTCGCTTTAATAATTAAGTTGCACACTAATTATTTATCATTTATGCTAACAGTTATTAGTAGCAGAGGATCATAAACACAAATGTCAAAACACCCCAGGGGTGGAGTTATTAAAGAGCATAAAAGCTCAGAGTCAGACTAGCAAACATGTTAAGCAGAACAGGGCTGAATTTATTAGTATCACTAAGAAGATGATCAGTGGTACAAATGTCAGGTTTATAAAGTTATACATTTTAATCATATTAACCAATATAATGTGGGATGGTCAGAAAATTAAGCAAATACATTTTTGACTAACAGTATGATTTCCAACCACTGTGCAGCATTGTACATCTTAAACCACATCATCAAGTTTACCGATGACACAACCGTGGTGGGTCACATTAGCAGGAATAATGATGCAACATACAGAGAGAAAATGCAGAACTGGTATACAGCCTACAACCTGTCTCCCAATGTAGACAGGACAAAATATATGGTTGTTGTCTTCTGGATGACATGGAAAAAACACACCTTGCTGACTCCTTCATGGAGATTGATGTTCACTTGGCCAAAAAAGCCCATCAGTCTCTTTACTTAAAAAAAAAAAAAGGCTGAGAAAATCTCCCACCACCTATTCTTAAAATACATGGAGCACTTTGGGTTTATCCGAGTCAGAAAAAACCCCGCCAAACTGCGCAGATATTTTATATTGTTCTTCCCTTTGAAATGTAGAGATTTAGCTTTTAAATGTAAATTAAATGTATAATGCGTAAAGGAACAAATGACTGGGTGATACCACTATCGAGCTGGAGGTCAGCAGGTGGTAATCACAGATATTTACACCTTGGTTGGTGCCCACCCCCCAGCGGGTCAGGTTAGGGTATTGTTTAAATGATAATCGTGGTCTCGGACACCTTTTGTTTAGAAATGGTCCTTAATGGCTTGCTGCCTCTGCCAGACTGATTAAATTAAGACTATGAATAAGATTGATTAACTGAAATTCTACATCAAACTACATAACTACTTTTGTGAAATTTAAGCCGTTTTGCAAATTAGCTTAATTTGATATAACATGGGGTAGAATCTGGGTTGAGGCAAAATTGCACCATGTAAGATCGCAGGACTGTTTTATGCTCAAGTTGAAGTTTATTTCTATACCGCTTTTCACAGCCTTACGGAACTTTTAAGAACTTCAGAATTAGGATTAACCGATAGGGACTTACTTCTAAATAAAAAAAAAAGTATATTTGTAACCTATTAATTCCTGTTTAAAAGGTGCTTTGGGATGATGTCCATGGTTAAAAATACAACAAAAATAAAATGTAATTGATTTGAATATTAAATTGATAAAAAAAATATATATAAGATATAGATAAAGATGATGTCAGAGGTTTATGTAACATTTACAAATATATAGTTTAGATTTACAGGTATAGAGTGATGCAGATATAAATGTGTACATTTACAGTACAGATACAGCAGTATTGATTTACATATTCACAGTTCAATTTAACTACAAATTTACCACAATGATTGTTGATATGTTAATAAATGTGTAGATTTGTTCTGTGATACAATTTTACAGATTTTTTTTTTTTACAATTTTACTGATAAAAGTTATACAGTATGAATAAACAACTTTATAGTATAGATTTTAACAGATTTAAACTACAGAATCTATCGTGTTTGAGTTGATGAGTTAATTATATTTAGTTTCATGATTTAGAGGGCACATCTATTGATTACATAACAGATTTACAGTGCATATTTGTAACAAATAATAAAAACAAATGAATACACATTATAACTATAAATGCTTCACAGTAAAACTATTAGAATTTACAGTACAATTTAACAAATAACCCAGCCATTATGTTGATTTAGAAAGCACATCCAGCGTAAAACATGTGCCAAATCAAATATGCGGATCACGAATCAGAAATTTATACCGGATCATTCGAGGCCTGGGTTACCACCGACAGCCACAGGTATTGTTAGCCACCAGGGTACCGGTGGAGATTTGGCTACTGTTGGCCGATGGAGAAGAAGGAGAGGAGAAAGTCGACTACAGAGACAACAGGAAAAGGAGAAGTGTAGGAGAATTGGTACTTTAAATGTTACCTGGGGTACCTGGGGTAAACAGTGCAAATTAATGAAGACTGTGTTAGAGAAGTGAAGAAAATAGTGGAGGTTGGGTGGGGTAGATGGAGAAGAATGGCAGGAGTGATTTGTGATAGGGAAAGTTTATAGATCTGCTAGACACAGTGGCATTGACTAAAAGACGGGAGCTGGAGCTTGAGGTAGCAGAGCTGAAGGGAGTGACAAAAATGGACAGGATTATAAACAAGTTTATTAAAAGGACAGCGCATGTAGGTCGTTTTGGGGACAAGGTAAGGGAGGCGTAATTGAGTTGGTTTGTACATGTGCAGAGGAGGGACATCGGGTAAATCAGTAGGAAATTGCTGAGGATGGAGCCACCAGGAAGGAGAAAAAGAGGAAGGCCAAGGAGGAGGTTTATGGATGTGGTGAGGGAAGACATGCAGGTAGTTGATTTGAAAGAGGCCAATGTAAAGGACAGGGGGCTATGGAGACAGATGATCCACTGTGGCGACCCCTAAAGTTAGCAGGCAAAAGAAAAATAAGAACAGTAAAATTTAAATATATTTTTACAGGACATTCAACCAAATGTACAGAGTTACAGTCCAGTTTAACAGATGTAGAGATTTACAGTATATTTTCAAATACACACATTTATATTATAGTTTAAAAAATATAAAGATTTATAGTACAACTTGTACTTGTTCAGTCTCTCCAATGCAGGCCCAGGAGTATCAGCAGCACAGACACAAAGACGTGTATGAATGATATCCAAAGTTTATTAACAGAATGCATGACCTAGTCAAACCCTAGCCCTCTGTGATGACTATGAGACCATTAAGATACATCAGATCAGTACATGATGAACAAAAACATTGTTTAAAGCTGTACTGTTTTTGGTACATACTTAAGTATCTATAACAAAGACAGAACAGTCACTGCATGAAATATGCCAGGAAAGACAATAAGAGTCTCACAAACTAAATTGTCCTGGTAGAATAAATTGATAACTAAGTTTAAATAATACCTAATACAGTCCAACTTTAGAAATATTCATATTTACAGTAGAAATATACTAATTTCCAGTGCAGTTTAAAGCAGTAAAACTGTAATAGTATACTGTAAAACATTTACATTTACATTTGCGGCATTTACATTACATTTGTCGCTTGAAGATAATCAGGGACTCTGCTGTACGGACATCTAGGGGAAGTTAATTCCACCACCTCGGTGCCAGAACAGAGAAGAGCCTTGAACTGTACTTACCTCTCATTCTGAGAGAAGGTGGTACCAGTCGAGCAGTGCTGGAGGATCTCAGACAGCGTGGTACAGTGCGAGATGTGATGAGGTCACTGAGGTAAGATGGTGCTGGTCCATTTTTGGCCTTGTAGGCGAGCATCAGTGTTTTGAATCTGATACGTGCAGCTACTGGAAGCCAGTCAAGGGAGCGCTGATTGAACACAAGTTGTGCAGCTGCGTTTTGGATCATTTGCAGTAGATGAATAGCGTTCAGGGGAAGACCTGCCAGCAGAGAGTTGCAGTAGTCAAGTCTTGAAATGACAAGAGACTGAACAAGCACCTGGGCAGCCTGTATGGACAGAAATGGTCAAATCCATCGGATGTTATAGAGAAGAAATCGACAAGAACGAGCAACATTAGCGACATGTGGGAAGAAAGACAGTTCATTGTCCATAGTTACCCCAAGGTTACGAGCAGTGGCTGAAGGGGAGAGCAGAGAGTCATGAAGTGTTATTTGGAGATCTTGTGACCTGGAGATGAATCACCTGGGATGTCCAGCAGTTCTGTTTTGCTGGGGTTGAGTTTTAGTTGGTGAGCACTCATCCATGAAGATATGTCTGACAAGCATGCTGAGATCCGAGCGGAAGCTGTGGTATCTGATGGAGGAAAGAAAAGATGAGTTGAGTGTCATCTGCATAGCAGTGATAAGAAAACCCATGTGAGGATATGACTTCACCAATGGAGTGGGTATAGAGGGACAAAAGGAGGGGACCAAGTACAGAGCCTTGTGGGACACCAGTGGTGACTAAGGTAAAAGCTTAAATATGTAGATTCATACTGCAGATTTTTTTGTTACTATATTAATAATAATAATAATTATAATTATAATAATAATAATAATAATAATAATAATAATAATAATAATAATAAATAGGTTTACTGATTAAGAAGAAAAATCCACAGGTTGACAAAACAGATTTGCAGTATATATTTGCAAAAATATTCTTAGACAATTACACTAGAGTTTTTCAGCTTCCTAAATGCATCCTTTATACAAACATTCTATATGTCACTTAGGCTCATTCTTATCTTCTTATTAAACTTAAACAAACATGCATATTGTAGGTTGCATATTTCTATATGTCTGGATCATTCTGTAGATAACTCTCTCCATCCCACTCAAAAATAAACCAATCTGATTTTATAGGACATGGTGGAGTCAAAGTCGTGACTCTAAAGCACATTACAACGTGTGTTTCTGTGTGTCTGTGTGTGTGTGGTCCAGAAGTTAATTGGATTGTATGTAGCAAGTGTGTATAGATGTGCTTTGGAGGGATCAGAATGTGCAGGATGGTAAATGAGTGTAGGTTGAGGTGGAGAAATAAAAAGACGAGGATGTGACTGATGAGAGTCAGTAAGCAGTGTCTAAATAAAAATGTAGACTCCATAAATATTTCCACAGCAGAATAAAAGCATGCAAAATGACTCAATCACTCTCTCTAGCACTCTTTTTTTTACTTTCATCATACTTTTACTCCCTCTATCTTTCTTGTCTCTTCTTTAACTTACTTGTCACTATTTCTGATGTCTCTATTATTTTCTCTCTGTTCATATCACACTTTTTATTCGCTCTCTCTCTCTCCCTCTCTCTCTCTCTCTCTCTCTCTCTCTCTCTCTCTCTACTCATTTGATCTTCCTTCTCCTTTTTCACACACTTTCTGTTTATTTTCCCTTCAAGTTATCTGTCTTCCTTTGACCTTGTCATTTTTTTAATCTTTTCAATTTCAGTCTCTCTCTCTCTCTCTCTCTCTCTCTCTCTCTCTCTCTCTCTCTCTCTCTCTCTCTCTCTCTCTCTCTATTAGTTTCATTCTTGCTCATCACATCTTTGTCTCTATCAATATATCTAACTGCTCAACCTCTCTTTTAGCATGTTACCATCTCTCCTGTTATCTTTATATTTTCTCTGCCCTCATCATCACCCTTTTTTTGTCTGTGTTCTCTTCTATGTTACTGATCATTCCTTTATTCTTTCTTTTTCCATTATTCATTCTCTCTGTCTGTCTCTCTCTCTTTTTCTATCTCTCATTTGTTTTCTCTCTCTCAGGCACTCATTCATTCTCATCTCACCTTTTTCCTTACTATCTGTGCCTCTTTTCATTCCTCTGTCTCTCCTCATTTTTCTTTCTCCATCCTTAACACTCTCCTACTCTTCTCTTCACCTGCTTTCCATCCCTCAATCTTCATCTGTTCTCTACCTCACTCTTTGCCTTGAATGCTAATTAGAACACCTAAATGGAACATAAATGATTGAAACCTTATTATCTGAGGCAATTATTAATAGACACCTGAGGGAAGAGACTCCTGACACGACGTGCTTCATATCCGTCGCTCGTCTCTTTCCTCCTGCTCGCTGCTTTTCAAAATGTTTGCCTTTCTTCACGTTTGATGTCTGATCTTTTCAAAATAACTGACATTAAAGCCGCTGTGCTGAGTGGCGTGGATGTTTACTGCGTGCAAACAGAAACCTGGGAGGTTATTTAATGTGAAACAAAAAATGTAGACATAATATACAGGTATATTTGTGTTAACTTTAGGTAATGAGCTAGGATTCTAAAGCCTGTATTAAATATCAGTGTCATGCTAATTTGGCCTTTTAACTAATAGTTAGCAACTTGGTTTATTAGATTTATGTTGTTTTTTTTTTTAATGGAAAAGCTATTGCTAGGGTGAAACAAACATGGTTGGCCATGCTAATGAAGCATTAGCAAAAATGAAAGTGTGCATGTGAACTCTTTAAAAGGAAACAGGAAAAATCTAGCTTTTTACTAATGAGATTCCAAGTTGAAATTTTCTACAGGAATAAAAGACAAACCCCCCAAAAAAAAAACGGTACCACAATGTTACAACACAAAGATGCTACACACATAAAACAATGAAAGATTGCCTTAAGTGTGCATTTTGAATGCAGAAGATGCCATAAAGAGAAGGCTCATCTATCCATCCTGATTTCAGGTGGTGTTTTTTCTCTTCGGTGCAGGCAGATGGACTGATACTCTCGTCATCCCTTCAGCAATAAGGTTTCTGCCCGTGGGTCCAGAACAGGCCAATCACATCGTCTACATTTAATTACCAATGACAGAAGAATCTGTGGCCAAGGCAGAGTGGCGTTGCACACCTCCCCTGTGAACACCACCTCTGAACCTAAGACCTTCATGCCAGCCAGGGCATGGTGTTACGGCATAAGCGTGGACTCCAATCACACCCACCAACACATAACCTTGTCTCAGGAGAACTGGATCTAAGAGGGGAACAGGTTTTCGATCCAGATGCCTTTGTGACCTTTCACCTTATTCTGGTGTTATTTTTGGTTTAATACAGGATTATGCTTCTCTTGGGTTCAGTACAGGATTATTAGGCTTTGAGTTGTAGAAAAGCTGCTTCATAGATTTTGGATTCTGATTGGTCAGTAGGTGTTGATTGTATTTGTATTTCTAATTTATTGAAATGAATTAACATGTTCTTATATGTTACCATTTCTATGGAAACAGCATATTTACAACTTCACAGAAATAAATTACAATTGTGCGTGGTTTTTGTACAA
Organism: Silurus lanzhouensis; assembly: GCA_039877035.1. NCBI lineage: Eukaryota > Metazoa > Chordata > Actinopteri > Siluriformes > Siluridae > Silurus > Silurus lanzhouensis. The sequence continues at coordinate 1,863,227 of JBCEWE010000578.1, read as the reverse complement.
GATGTTTATGTAAAGTCTATGGAAGGAGTCTCCAGTTTCAGTGTATTTGTATTCATTTTTGACCACTACCAAATTGAGAACAGAAGAGAGAAGAAAGTCTTTTGAAGGAATTACTTTTTATAACTCTATATAGATAACAAATATATAGTTGTTTTAGTAAATATAAATAATATAAGAAATCCAATAAACACATGTGGTATTGTCTCCAGTCCAACAAAGGGCCCTGCCTGTTTTACAGTAGGGTGCTGAACTCAAATGTAATCGGTCACATCCACACCTGATTTACAGAGATTATTTAAAGACACGTGTGTTTGTTTACACATTTTTTTTTTAATCCTGCTGGATTTGTTCTGTGCAAGTATGAGAAGTGTTTGATTGCTGTTTTCTTTCCTTTGTTTACTTTTGTTCTTTGGATACTCCCTTTCCTCCTGTTTGCTGTGCTGTCAATGATTATTGACCTCAGCCTGTATAACACTCTTGACATTTGTGTTGCGATGTAGGTTTGATGGCTCACTTTGTAAATAAACAGCAATATGTGGCTTCATGACACCATCCCAGTGTGGAAAAAAAAAAGTGCTGAAACAAATTTGTTTAGGATGTACTATCGGGAAAAACCTAGAATTCCTATAACTTAGAATGTTACATTTATTACATTAAATTATTAGGTAGTATAGGTGGGTTATAAAACACTGTGTTTTGCTGTTAAAGTAAAGAGAGAAACCAATTGGGTGATGATACTGTTGAGTTACTGTTTACATATATACAGTATGTACAAGGTGTTCACTATATGGACGAAGGTATTGGGGCATCTGACTTTTTCAGCTATATGTGTTTCTTCCCTAACCAATCTGGAGGCAAGCAATTATTTTTTAACATTATTTTTTTTTTCTCACTTGAGATAGGAGATGCAAATCGGTTCCAGTCTGACAATGCCCCTGTGCACAAAGCCAGCTCCATAAAAATATGGTTTACATGGGTTGTAGTGGAATTTCTCGAGTGGCTTGCTATTAAGCTCTGACCTCAACCCTACTAAACAGGATGAATTAGAACTCTAAATGTACACTAGGCCTCCTCACCCTACATCGGTACCTGACTTTACTGTGTCTGAATGAGGACAAATCTTCACAAGCACACTTCAAAATCTAGTAAAACATCTTCCTGAACGAGTGGAGGTTATTATAAAAAGAATTAGTAGCAGCAGAAATGGGGGACATGAATGGGGGGGGGAAACCAGAATGGAGATGAAATGTAAAAGGAATTCTTCTTAATACAAACACCAGAACATATAAAAAAGTTCTTACAGGATAGAAAGATTTTTTAAACCTGATAATAAAATAACATCCACATTGTGTATGCTAAATGTCAATACAAACTTCAAATATGTCAGAAACAAATTCCAAAGAGAGGCAGCCTACATATACATCCACACAGAGTGCAGTAAACACATTGCAGCTGTAGAAAATATAATCCAGTGAGCCACAATGCAAATCCGCGGATTTGTTGGACATTAAATCCTTTACATGTCTCATTTTCACACTGGCGTCGACCTCACAGACAAATTTAGAGCCAAATTGAGCCTGTCTGCTGAGTTCCCGTCACAAACAATGCACTGACATCATGTAACTGCATGATTTGAGGGGTTGTGCCGAGAATGTTGAGAGATAAAGGCATTCGAGGGACAAGAACAGCTCGTACTAAACGCAGGAATGAAAATGTCAGTGGCGCTTGCCAAACTGCTCGAGAGAACTAATCCTCTGGAACATTGTTAACCAGGAAACAGCAATTCTGTAAACTCTGTGGATCAGCTGATTCCAGAGAAAGCCTGCTTTTGTTTCAACTCTGAAATTAATTAGAGCTTGAGCGATAAATACTTTTGTTTCCGACGTCGCTTCCCCCCCAAAGTGAAGGGCATCGCATGACGTTTGTTTTTGGTTCAAGAACAAAAATCAGCCAAGCGCTGTAAGAAATTATAATCATGTGGATTTTTTTTTCTTTTTTTTAATTAGGGATATATATATGTTATCTCCCTGCAAACTGTAGATGTTTAACATAAACAAGAACAAATTGCTTGGGCAAAAAACTGCTGCTCAGTGATGCAGTTAAGCAAATGCAGAAAATATTTTTTACAAGGGTTTTTCATTTTGTTTTAATGGAGAGAAAGCTTAAAGGTTCTACACAGGAATGTAGAAAATTGGAAAGTCAAGTCAATCCTTATAAAAAAATTGGTAACTTATTTGTTAAAAATTAACAGTGCCTGTCAAATTTTTTGGAACCACCGTTTATCTTTTTTAAGAGAGACCTGCATGTTCTTTTTGTTTATATACATAAAACACTAGATAATTTAATGATATGTAAATGCACATATGTTAACCTGTTAGCCTTTGTCACCTCTTTTGGAACTGAAAAATGCTGCAAATACATCTGAAAATGCCTTACCTTAATCTTAATCTTAACAGTTCCTGAGAAAATTGGGCTACATTCACAATTTAAATATCTTTGTAAAGCAGGCAATTTTGCCTTTACTGTCCATCAATCAAAAAAAATATTGCTCGAAAAGATAAGTTATGGATAATGAAGTCCCTTAAATGTTTTATTTCATATATAAATACATGAAATAAGTATTGGGTTAAAAAACATGTCTCAGGAGTTTATATTATAAATTGAATGAGGATATCATAAAAGAGGAATTTCCTACAAACATTTATCTGACACAGTGACTATGTCTTACTCATCGCTGTTTTGTGCAAATATCTAATAAAACGACAAATTTGACTGTCGATTTTTTGTTTTTTAATAAACAAAGCCCAGTTAGTATGAGCTGTAAACAACTGTATGTGCAGAACTGTGTGCTGCTGTCACGGATACACCAGAGGTCGGAAACCGGGAGTGAAACAAGGTGTAGTTTATTGATCTTGAACAGAACAAACACAGGAGAATCAGAAACGGGAGTGTGGGGAATAATCAATTTAGCTGTAGCATGCTTCACAAGAAGCATAGCAAGGAGCACAGGAAACGTAGCTTCCAAGCTCCTGTATTTTCCGCTCTGTCTGGCCGTTAGTTTGTGAATGATAACCAGAGGACAAATTAACAGTAACACCCAGTAGCTTAAAAAACGCCTTCCAAACGTAGGAAGTAAACTGAGAACCCTGGTCTTACACTATTTCTTCCGGGAGGCCAAAATTGCAAAACACATGTTGGAAAATAACTCAGCTGTTTCTAGAGCTGTAGCTAGACATTGAAGGGGAACCAAACTGCAGGCGTTAGAGACGTGATCTACAGCTACCAGGATGCAAGTGTTGCTATCAGAGTTTGGCATATCAGTGACTAAATTAATTCCTAGTTGGGACCAAGGTCGCTGTGGGATCGGTAGAGATACCAGTTTTCGCACAGACAGAGCAGCCTTGGACGTACCTTGCAATGACTCCGACCATATCAGGCCACCAGTAGCGAGATCGGAGCATCCTACCCGGGTGGCCTGAACCTGGCGCCTCGTGGACTGATCTCAACAGGGGTTGAGGTGTCCTTGGGACGAATGCCTTCTCTCAGAGCATTCTGGTCGGGCAGGTTCCAAACTGGTTACCGTTCTGATTTTCTTATCCGAATTACTGATTCTGATCACTGGTTCCGGGTATGTGGGGTCATCAGGGGCATAGATTCTTGAAAGGGCATCTGCTTTACCATTCTTGGAGCCAGGATGATAGGTGATGGTATAGGGAAAGCGCGTGAAGAATAATGCCCATCTCCTCCAGCCAGTGCCACCACTCGTCTAGAGCCAGTTCTTGATTACCGATGTTATAGTTTTATTCTGCGGGAGAGAGTTTCCTGGAGAAGAAGGCGCAGGTTTGCAGGCATGGAGGATTACCCGTATGTTGGGATAGGGCGACCCCTACGCCTGTGGCGTTCACCTCCACTATGAATGGGAACTGGGGATCAGTGACCAAGCTAAAATTACGAATGAACCTCTGATAGAATTTAGAAAATTTCAGGAAATGTTGGAGTTTTTTCGTGGAGCCTGGACGAGGCCAAACTAGAACTGCATTGACCTTCCCCTGGCCTATTTGTACCCCCGATGGACTGATGCCATACCCCAGGAACTGTACATTGTATTGGTGGAACTTACACTTTTACAGTTTCAGGTAGAGGTGGTGTTCCTGTAATCGTTCCAGGATATGTGTGACATGACCCCGATGTTCCGTTAGACTTCGAGAGTATATGAGCATGTCATCGATGTATACGATGATGAACCGATGGAGGAATGGTCTGGACACTTTGTTCATAAACGTCTGGAACACTGCTGGAGAAATGGACTTTCGATTTGTGTTGATGCAAGGTAAATTAGAGCCGGTCGTGGTCAGGGTAGGTTGTGCAGACAGCGGTTCTGCCACTGTTGGCTCCAATTGATTATGTCACATTGGCTCCAGGAGAACCTAGAGGAGAGTGGTGAGAGCCAGGGATGCCTGAGAATGATGCTGGCAGTGGAGTGTTCCAGAACCAGGAATCATATCTTCTCTTAATGGAACAATCCCACTTGTAGGGTGACCACAGGAGCACAGTATTTCACCCATCCACGTCCTAAAGGCTTCTCCTAGATCTTCTGGATGGCGAGCTCCGGAGCCCCTCTCTCACGGGCCAGATAGAGACGCATTGGACATCCTTGGGAGATGAAGTTTCCCGAGGAGCCTGGATCTACAAGGGCCAAAACCAAAAGTGATAACATGGGGTTGATGATTTTGACAGGAAATTTTGATAAATGGGTGATCTCAGACAAACGGACGTGGGAGTCAGGCAGGGCACTGGCAGATAAAGTTACTGGGATCTTCACAATATAGGCATGCCCCTGCCAGGAGGCGGTGCGCTCTCTCTTTCCTCGATAGCCATTGGGTACCGATCTGCATTGGTTCCGGTTCTGGGATGAAAGGGACTGTGGGGCGAAATGATGGCTCAGCCTCATGGGATTGACAGGTGGCCAGTCGCTGGGAGATGCATATGGCTTGCTGTATGAACGCTTCTAGACCCAGCACGTCATCATATATTGCCATAGCCATCTTGATGTTCTGATTAAGCCCCTGACGATATGCGCTGAGTAGAGCGGTTTTATTCCAGCCGCTGGTGGTGGCCAGAGTGCGGAAGTGGAGGCTATAATCCGTTAGCGACAAAGACCCTTAGCAAAGACTAAACAGTTGGTCGGCTATAGTGAGACTGGACTCGTGAATGGAGTTGGTTGGTGATCCATGGTGTACACAAGGTGTAGTTTATTGATTTTAAACAGAACTAAAACAGGAGAATCAGAAACAGCAGTGCAGGGAGTAATTAACACTAGAATTACTGACTTTTTATTTTCTGGTGCACGTCCTGAGGTGTGATTAACCCCCGCGGAGATTTTCACAGTTCTTCAGCTCGATTCTCCCCCTCCTTTTGTTGTGCAAACCACCCAACACCTGTGAGGCCTGGCACATTTGCATTTGTTTACTGAGACTGAGAGAGCCTAGTGAGTTCAGGAAACCCACTAGAGCTTGTAATGTCCTAGGCAGCTTGTCTTTGCTTTGTAAACTGTGTGTCTGCCTCTTGTGTAGCCTGGAGATACAGCCAGTTTTGATCTGTTCTCCCTCGAAATTCAAGCTCTCGTGGGTCTCCTGAACTCATTAGACTCTGAGGGAGATGGTGAACTACAGTGTGAACTACCAGTGGCCATTCAACATCGTGCAACCTGTCACTCAGCACTGACCATTCAGCAGTGGCCTTTCAGCATGCATTCTGCATCACGCAAACTACTGAACAGCAGCTAAGATAGCAAGAATCACCTCATATACGATCAGTTCTATACCCAGTAAAGTTGAGTGTTCTGAATCCTGTACCGTGTTTTACCTGATCAGCGCTCACCAGATAGTGAAAATCCTAACATTTTGTCCTTTTTTTTGTTGAGCTGAATAGGAAATCTTCCTAACAATTGGTCGTGATTCTGTCCATTGTGACTGTGTATGTAAGGGAATTGCATTGCATGACTACAGCACAGTGCTGTGCATAAAAGCAGAGCGACCCAGGTGGGACAATCATTTCTTCTTCGCATTTTTGAGAACGCACATCAGGATGGCCTCCGTATCACTGCCACGCAGGAAGAACCTCTCCACGCAACAGGCTTTGGCCTGGCTTCAGGAAATGGACGAGCAGACTCTGATGGAGGATTTCATTTGTCCAGCAGGTCACTGACACCTCCTCAGAAGAATCCTAAAAGAAAACGGAACAAGAACCCAACATGCCTCCACGGAAGATGCACCGTGGTACTGGGAAGCCCTGTCTGAGCCAGACGGCAAAAGACGGCACTGTGTGAGTAGAGGAGGACATTGGAATGCCCAGTGCAGTAGCAAATCACTCGTGCTTCACTGCGCAAGCTGGACCCACAGAATCTGCTAAGGTTTGTCATTGACATAGTACATATGATATTTATATAAAACCATTTAGAGTGAGGTTCATGTAAATTTACCATTCTCTTTTTGTTTATCTTCAGACAGCGTAAAATTACAAGCATGTTTCAAAGCTTCCTTTGCCTGTTAGACGTGGGAATGCTGCAGACCATCAGGGAGTGCACGGTCCATCAAGCCCGCAGAACAGAGCGGACTGGAATTTGCCAATTCATGAACTGATGGCATTCATTTCAATTCTGTTTGTAAGAGCAATCATGTGTCCCGTTGGTGCCAGTGTGGTTTGCTGGTCAGAAAGCTTTCTGGTGCCAGTAATCAAAGAGACAATGCCCCGAGATAGATTCATTTCAGTTATGCAACACCTTCGATTGATGACAAGGACACGCGGGCAGAACGGGTGAAAACAGACAAATTTGCTGCAATCTCCTACATCTGGACATGCTTCAACAAGAACTGTGCTGAGAGTTTCACTCCAGGAGAACACATGACCATAGATCAGACCTGGGCAAATCCAGCCCAGGTGAGGCCAATCATAAATTATAAGGATGCACCAAAAAAATCGGCCACAGGAAGTTTTCTGGAGAAATACCTAAATCACTGAAACAACACGGCAGAAACACAATTGTAATCACATAATAAAATTGCCATTCTAAATATGAGAAGAATGCGGCACAGAAAATAAGTCAATCCGAGCATGCGCACTCCGTCTGCAGCGGACGTTTTTGAAAAGGCAAGAAAGTTTTCCAGTGATGTGCCAAGGAAAAAGGCATAACAAAAAAAATATGGAATTCATTGCCTTAGATCACGTGGTCATCTTTGAAACATTCCCTGTAGATAATAATTCTTATAATTTAATAATACGTTCCATTCACTTGAATGGGCTTCCAAACGTTCGGCAGGCAATTATTTCGTATAACAGACCGTTGCTAATAATAATTGACCGCTGTCTGTCTGTCAATACTATGAATGGTAACAAATAAATAATAATAATTTATATTAATAAATACAAATCTTTTGTAATTGAATTTATTCTTCGAATTGCAATTCATTGATTTTAGTGAGGTTAGGATAACAATAATTTTTTTTGTTTTCTTATTTGACCTCTACACCACAATTTCACAAATATCTACAGAATAGTTTTATTCTTCCGATGACCAGCACCAGCTATTCAAAATATATAATTTAGTGCATTTTGCAATGAAAGAAAGTTGAGCAGAATGAAGTTCAAGTTATTGTTGGTGTGGCCCTCTGACACAATTCAGGTTTATCATGTGGCCCGTTGTAAAAATCAATGAAATAGATGAACAGCTGTTCCCTACCAAGGTTCGTTGTCCATTCACACAGTATATCGCAACCAAGCCAGACAAATTTGGGATCAAGTTCTGGATGGCCACGGATTTGGAGACCAAATGTGTCTGCAATGCATCTCTCTCTCTCTCTCTCTCTCTCTCTCTCTCTCTCTCTCTCTCTCTCTCTGCTTTTACAGTGTGGTGTACACGTGTTTACCCAAATGGCACGGATGTATTCCATAAGAGAGGCAACACGCAGGTGGCCAGTAGTGGTTTTTTACAATATGCTGGACCTGGCAGCGGTGAATGCCTACATTTAGCACAAGGCATGCACAGGGTGGACAGGCAAAAGAAGATTGTTTCTGAGTTTTCTTCTGGCCTCTGAGCTACTCTGAGTAAAGAAATGCAAATGTGCCAGGCCTCACAGGTAATGGGTGTGTTTGCACAACAAAAGCAGGAGAACAATGGAGCTGCAGGCCTGTGAAAATCTCAGCAGGGGTGCTACTAGGTGTGAGGGCCAGGGAATTTACGCAAATTTGCAACTTGGTAAAAAAAGTGTAACTTGGCTTTAGATTAGATTAGATTAGATTAGATTCAACTTTATTGTCATTACACATGTAGAAGTACAAGGCAACGAAATGCAGTTTGGGTCTAACCAGAGTGCAATATCAGCAAGTGCAAGATATACAGTTTTTGCATGATTTACATAAGTTAAATAGAATGGGATATAGGACTATAAACAGTAATTAACAGATGTATATGTACTATGAATATACAGATAAATATATATGTACTATGAATATAATATACAGATGAATATATATGTGCTATGAACAATACTATACAGATGAGTAAATATGTACTATAAACATGATTTACAGATGAACAATAATATACAAATTTAGCATGCTTTACAAGAAGTGTAGCGAGGAGCACAGAAAACTCAGGAGAGTTTTTCATTCAGACACACAAAGCATGTCCTAAACAAAACAGAAACTAGCGATGTCTCCACCACATGTGCTCCTGTAGACAGCAGTGTAATTATAACGGACAATCAACTACAAAGCTTCACTCCTATTCATGAGAATGACTTAATCTCATTAATTTCCTCATCAAAATCATCAACCTGTATTCTTGATCCCCTGCCCACTAGTTTCTTTAAACAGATAACTCCAGAGGTAATCAAACCAGTTTTAAAAATAATTAACTCTTCCATTAGCACTGGTTATGTACCTAAATCCTTCAAACTGGCAGTTATCCACCCCCTTATTAAGAAACCTGACCTTGACCCATGTCAGTTGTCCAACTACAGACCGATATCAAATCTCCCCTTTATATCCAAAATTTTAGAAAAGGTTGTAGCACAGCAGTTATGCTCACACCTACTTACGAATAACATTTTTGAAATGTATCAGTCAGGATTTCGGCCTCATCATAGCACAGAGACGGCGCTAGTTAAGGTGGTAAATGACCTGTTATTGGCCTCCGATCAGGGTTTTGTCTCCTTACTTGTTTTGCTCGACCTTAGTGCAGCTTTTGACACCATTGATCACACTATACTGCTTGCTAGACTTGAGAACGTTGTAGGAATAAAGGGAACAGCTCTCTCTTGGCTCAGGTCTTATTTGACTGATCGCTATCAGTTTGTGGATGTAAATGGTGAGTTCTCCACACTCTATGAGGTAAAGTTTGGTGTTCCTCAAGGATCTGTCTTAGGCCCACTGCTTTTCTCCTTATATATGCTGCCTCTTGGTGAAATCATTCATAAACATGGGATTTGCTTCCATTGCTATGCTGATGACACACAGCTGTATATTTCAGCAAAGCCAGATGAGAGAGATCAGCTAAACAGTGTTGAGGAGTGTGTAAAGGACATTAGACAGTGGATGCTTAATAATTTTCTTCAGCTCAACTCAGATAAGACGGAAGTACTTTTACTAGGACCACATGCAGCTAGAAGCAAACTTTCTGATTACGTAGCATCTCTGGATGGTGTTTCTGTTTCAGCATGTACGGCTGTCAAAGACCTTGGTGTGATTATTGACCCGAGTCTTTCCTTTGAGTCTCACGTGAATAATATTACCAGGATCGCCTTCTTCCACCTTAGAAATATTGCTAAAATTAGAAATATGATGTCGTTTCAGGATGCAGAAAAACTAGTTCATGCTTTTGTTACTTCTAGATTAGACTACTGTAACGCTTTACTGTCTGGGTGTGCGAGTAAGTGCATAAATAAGCTTCAGTTAGTCCAGAATGCAGCAGCAAGAGTCCTCACCAGATCTAGGAAATACGACCACATCACCCCTGTTTTAATCAGTCTACACTGGCTCCCAATCAAATCTTGCATTGATTATAAGATACTACTACTGACATATAAAGCACTTAACGGTCTCGCACCGCAGTATCTGAGTGAACTTTTGTACCAGTATGATCCTCCACGCCTACTTAGATCAAAAGGGGCTGGCTATCTTTTGGTTCCTCAAATAATGAAGACTACAGCAGGGGGCAGATCTTTCTCTTATAAAGCCCCACAGTTATGGAACAGCCTTCCAATCAGTGTTCGGGACTCAGACACAGTCTCAGTGTTCAAGTCGAGGCTGAAAACTTATTTATTTAGTCAAGTCTTTGATCAGTAGATTTTTCTTAGGTAAAGGTGCAGATCTGGAGGAAACATGGATATAGAGTGTTTGGTGAACTGGTATATTTGTATGCTGTCGTCCCCTCACATTCACACGTTCACTCAGGTTTGTTGACGGTGGTGTGGTGGGTCGTCTCTTATCCCAGAGATCCCTCATGTCTGTGTTACCTTCTGGTTCTCCCTTTTAGCTATGCTGCCATAGTGAGTCTTGCCGGAGTCCAAACTGCACAGTGACATCAACTTTCATACACCAATAGGGACACTTAATAATCCATATCCTTCCCTTCCTGTCACCCTCTCTCTCTCTCTCTGTCTCTCTCTCTCTCTCTCTCTCTCTCTCTCTCTCTCTCTCTCTCTCTCTCTCTCGGTCGAGTTAAACATGCTCCTGAGGCTCCAGTGACCACTGTTCCTGCCCCTCTCCCCTCCGTGGATCTTCACACTTCTGTGCAGCTTGGGACGGTCTCTCATCAACACCTTGGGTGGTTCCATGTAATTCCGGAGTAGAACGGGTGCTTTGAGGACGGATTGGACTGTAGTTGGTGTCGGCGGTCTGCTGCACTGACTCGGGAGTGCAGTTTGCTTCTGATCATCATCACTGTACCCTGCAACTTTGTATATATGCTTCAAATGGACATTTGGTGCAACCCAGATGAGGATGGGTTCCCTCTTGAGTCTGGTTCCTCTCAAGGTTTCTTCCTTATGCCATCTCGGGGAGTTTTTCCTTGCCACAGTTGCTCATCAGGGACAAACATACTTACAAAGAACATATTTACATCTGATCACCACATTATCTGTGTAAAGCTGCTTTGAGACAATGTTCATTGTTAAAAGCGCTATACAAATAAAAATGAATTGAATTGAATTTGTATAATTTCCAGGTTCCACGCATTTCTGTTGAACAGATTACACACATGGTTCAGAGCGTGGACACGCAGAAGTGTTTCCCAAAGTGTTGATGCAGCTCGAGTTACTGAAAGTGAACATTATACAAAGCATTTGAACCATGTTTTCAAGATGTTACAGTGAGGCATGCCTGGTGTCTTTGGGATAGGTAAAGTATAACACTGATGATTTGATGATTGTGAAAACATCATTTTCTCTACTGTTCTGAAAAATTATCTCGTATCAACACCAAACTGAACATCAGAAAAAAAAAACTAGACAAAAGTAATTAAAAATAATTTTTAATTGTCCATAGCCCTAATGTATCCCAATATATCTGACAGTAAAGTAAGCAAACAGAAAGGCAGGCTGTATCTCAGGAACGACTTTGCTCACTGATAAAAAAAAAAAACAAACTTGGTTGGCATCTCTAGGACCATGATTTGAGGCTCTGCAACTAATTTTTTTATCATTGCCACCTACAAGTGAAAGGTCAAACATTTTTAAGATGGTTTCATTGAGCTGTTCTTTTTGCTTATCCAAAAATGGCTAGATTGCTAGATGACTGTAGCTTAAATTGCTGAAGAAATTAATGCAGTTATTGCAGTCAGGACTGTTTTTGGCAGCAAAAAGGGGGACCAGCACAATATCAGGCAGGTAGTCATAATGTTAAGCCTGATCGGTGTATATCATGAGTGAAACTGCAAATCATGCCTAAAGTTATGGCTCTGTCATCCAGTGATTGCTTAGTTAACAACTTTAGTGCATCTGTGCGGCTGGGCTAGTATGATTACTTTGAAATTGAAAATAATTTTTTGTCTATATACAGTCACTCTTTTTCCTGCTTAATTATGATATAAAAATCAGTACTCTATTCCTTAACATTAAATGAACATCTCCTTACAGAAAACTTCACCATAGAAATATTATAATTTGTTACAAATGTATTAGAACGTAATATAAACCTTATGGCTTATTGCTAGTTGCACATTAAAACTGTCAGTGCAGTTAAATAAAAGTAATCAACAACTTTGAACCAATCAGAATTGAGCTTTTGATAGTGCTGTGGTATAAATAAGATATCATCTGTGTGTTGGTATCGCTAACACACAGCTTGAGTGAAGTGTGGCAGGGAAAAAGAGACACACACATACGTACACACATAGACACACACACACACACACACACACACACACACACACACACACAGACACACACAAACACACACACACACATAAGAGGCTCTTTTATTCCGAGAGGCTGATCTCAATCACAGCAGCCATTCCTCAGGCTACAGAGTGCACGTCAGCGGCTCAGCGCTTTGCATTCAAATACAGGAATATATAAATATATATAAATATATGTGGAGCGGGCCAATTATTACAAGCCTGAAACGTTTGACTCCCACATGTTCAAGAGCACCAAAAGGTGGAGTGTACTGAAGTCAGAAAGACCAAGCTTAAGCTGAGAGAAACACAAAAAGGGTCATTAGCTCACAGTTCGCTGCAATGCACCAGGCTCTGACACAGGGGTATTTGGGTTTTAAAAAAAGAAAGGGGAAAAAAAATGATTAAAGTCATGCATGGCACAGTGTTTTCCAATCTGCATGCTTATAGAAAGGCCTTTCTCTGTGTGTGTGTGTGTGTGTGTGTGTGTGTGTGTGTGTGTGTGTGTGTATGTGTGTGTGTGTGTGTGTGTGTGTGTGTGTGTGTGATGTGATAGGGCATGTTTTTTGTATCTCAGCAAGAAACAAATGTTCTTAAAATAATGCGAATCTTTGACCATTGTGAATTTCTTTGAAGGTGCGTTGATTTTAAACATAATGATAAAAATATATGTCCACTGTGAGAGACATAATCTAAAAAAAAAAATCCAGAAATCACAATGTATGATTTTTTAACTATTTATTTGTATGATACAGCTGCAAATAAGTATTTGAACACCTGAGAAAGTCAATGTTAATATTTGGTACAGTACCCTTTGTTTGCAATTACAGAGGTCAAACGTTTCCTGTAGTTTTTCACCAGGTTTGCACACACTGCAGGAGGGATTTTGGCCCACTCCTCCACACAGATCTTCTCTAGATCAGTCAGGTTTCTGGATTTTTTTTTTAGATTATGTCTCTCACAGTGGACATGCACTTACGATGACAATTTCAGACCCCTCCATGATTTCTAAGTGGGAGAACTTGCAAAATAGCAGGGTGTTTAAATACTTATTTCCTCACTGTATATATATATATATATATATATATATATATATATATATATATATATATATATATATATATATATATATATATAATATAATATTATTAATATTATTATTTATTTATTTATTTATTTTAGCTTTCTAAAGTTATGGTTAGAATTATAATTAACAATTGTGTTAATTAGTTTAATTAATAATTATGTCATTGGAATGTCAACACAATGAAAGTAAGGTGTGTGTGTGTGTGTGTGTGTGTGTGTGTGTGTGCGTGTGCGTGTGTGTGTGTGTGTGTGTGTGTCAAAGCCATATCCATTTACTTTAAGCTTGTTTGTGTTTCAGTGCTCATTTACAGCCACAGATATGCATAAAAATAAGTCTTGACTTTACTGATTTATGTATAGATTTATGTAGACTGTATTTTCTGTCTCTATCAGGGCTTTAAAAAAATGTATGGCCCTTAGATTGGGACCACCATAATAGAGGTTCTAATCCGATCCATTGATCCAACTTAATCCAGATTAATATCACCTTGTGGATTCTAATTGAATTGAAAGTTTAGAGACCTGTGTGAGTCTTTGTTTCACTAGGGGGCGAAATGGAGCAATAAACTCAGAACATAGACTGTAATACTGACAAAAAATGGCAGTGCTGTTCCTAGTTATAAATTATGCAAAAAAGTTTTTACACTTTTTTTTTTTTTTTACATTGATTTTCTACAAACTTTGTTGGCAGTCATAATGTTGTGTTTGCTTTGCTTTATGATAGTATCTAAGTTTATTCAGTTTCCATCTTCAATGAAAATGCTCACTAAGATTAAAAGATTCCATCTAGCACTCAAAATGGTAACTTCCATATTTATATATATATATATATATATATATATATATATATATATATATATATATATATATAGTGAGGAAAATAAGTATTTGAACACCCTGCTATTTTACAAGTTCTCCCACTTAGAAATCATGGAGGGGTCTGAAATTGTCATCGTAGGTGCATGTCCACTGTGAGAGACATAATCTAAAAAAATCAGAAATCACAATGTATGATTTTTTAAACTATTTATTCGTATGATACAGCTGCAAATAAGTATTTGAACACCTGTCTATCAGCTAGAATTTTGACCCTCAAAGACCTGTTAGTCTGCCTTTAAAAATGTCCACCTCCACTACATTTATTATCCTAAATTAGATGCACCTGTTTGAGGTTGTTAGCTGCATAAAGACACCTGTCCACCCCATACAATCAGTAAGAATCCAACAACTAACATGGCCAAGACCAAAGAGCTGTCCAAAGACACTAGAGACAAAATTGTACACCTCCACAAGGCTGGAAAGGGCTATGGGGAAATTGCCAAGCAGCTTGATGAAAAAAGGTCCACTGCTGGAGCAATCATTAGAAAATGGAAGAAGCTAAACATGACTGTCAATCTCCCTCGGACTGGGGCTCCATGCAAGATCTCACCTCGTGGGGTCTCAATGATTCCAAGGAAGGTGAGAAATCAGCCCAGAACTACACGGGAGGAGCTGGTCAATGACCTGAAAAGAGCTGGGACCACTGTTTCCAAGGGTACTGTTGGTATTACACTAAGACGTCATGGTTTGAAATCATGCATGGCACGGAAGGTTCCCCTGCTTAAACCAGCACATGTCCAGGCACGTCTTATGTTTGCCAATGACCATTTAGATGATCCAGAGGAGTCATGGGAGAAAGTCATGTGGTCAGATGAGACCAAAATAGAACTTTTGGGTCATAATTCCACTAAACGTGTTTGGAGGAGGAAGAATGATGAGTACCATCCCAAGAACACCATCCCTACTGTGAAGCATGGGGGTGGTAGCATCATGCTTTGGGGGTGTTTTTCTGCACATGGGACAGGGCAACTGCACTGTATTAAGGAGAGGAAGACCGAGGCCATGTATTGCGAGATTTTGGGGAACAACCTCCTTTCCTCAGTTAGAGCATTGAAGATGGGTCGAGGCTGGGTCTTCCAACATGACAATGACCCGAAGCACACAGCCAGGATAACCAAGGAGTGGCTCTGTAAGAAGCATATCAAGGTTCTGGCGTGGCCTAGCCAGTCTCCAGACCTAAACCCAATAGAGAATCTTTGGAGGGAGATCAAACTCTGTGTTTCTCAGTGACAGGTCAGAAACCTGACTGATCTAGAGAAGATCTGTGTGAAGGAGTGGGCCAAAATCCCACCTGCAGTGTGTGCAAACCTGGTGAAAAACTACAGGAAACGTTTGACCTCTGTAATTGCAAAAAAAGGCTACTGTACCAAATATTAACATTGACTTTATCAGGTGTTTAAATACTTATTTGCAGCTATATCATACAAATAAATAGTTAGAAAATCAACATTGTTATTTCTGGATTTTTTTTTTTAGATTATGTCTCTCACAGTGGACATGCACCTACGATGACAATTTCAGACCCCTCCATGATTTCTAATTGGGAGAACTTGCAAAATAGCAGGGTTTTCAGAAACTTATTTTCCTCACTGTATATATATATATATATATATAGGGATGTCAAGCGATTGAACCACACTCGACGTAAAGCATGAAAACAAAATATACTTGTAAACGTTGTAAAGTAATTTTGGTGTTTTGAATTACATAATTAATCAGCAGGACACCAAACAGAACTTTTCCATGTTTCCACACAAACGGTTTTAATTGCCGGATGTGTGCATCATGATGGATTTTGGTGCTTGATTTGAGACTTGGCGCATCAGTAAAACAAATGTTTAGTGATTAAAAATTATTATTATTTTTATATCTTTTTAAAGAATGAACATTCTGAATAAATGTGTGTTGTGTTAAAGATTATAATTTTAAGGTTATTATCTCTTTTATATTTATGTAATTAAATTTTTTATAAAAATGGTCAAACAGAAATGCACGCTGCATTAATCATGCGATAATAACGTTAGCGGTGTTAAAATAAATTTGCTTGTTATAAACGTGTTTATTTTGACAGCCCTAATATATATATATATATATATAATATAATGATTCATATATTTATGTCTCTTCAGAAGTACTTATGTAAGACCAAGAACAAAAAAAAGATGTTAGAAGACTGCCTCACACCCACAGTCAAACATGGATATTAAAGCATTTCTTTGGAGCAGAGGATGTTGGAAACTTATACCAAATGTGTGAATGAAACACTGAACCATAATGGCTACTAATATTCAAGTTTTTTAAAATAAAAAAAAGCTCCTTCTAGCATCACAATTTCCCTTGACAAGGTTCCACGCAGAACCATTTAAAGCAATATCCAAACAAATCATTAGGGAACTTGTTTAATTTGTTCTTATTGGGGACCTGGCTTTTTAAACATAGGGCTCCATATCTGAAACCCTGCAAACACAATCCAGCCCATGAACTTTTGAGAAATGTTTTGTTTTAACATGCATCAAGCAACACTTTTGGTAAACTCCTAAGGGTTCTTTAGTGGTGATGCTGTGGAAATTCATGAAGATTTTGAAGCACATTTTTGTGTTGTTTATTTAATACATCATACATAACATGTAATCTTGTAAACGCTTCATTAGAAGTGAAGTGCAAAGGTTTGCCCCCCCTCAACAGTTTTTGAATGAAAAATGAAAGAAAATGTCTTTATTTAAACTTAATAAACAATATTTTAATAAACAAGATCACTTTTTATCTACTTACTACACCAAATTTGTCATTTTATCATGCATACTCAGCATAAGTAGTCTCAGTGCATAAGCTTGTGCTCCTATTGTTTTTTGGTTTTTTTTTACCTGTGGTAAAAAATAATTAAAAATAATAAAAATCTGTATTACTAATACTAATTATATGATTAATTTTATTAATAGTGATAACTAAAAATATAATAATATTAAAAAACAAATGTGATTTATGCCTGAAGAAAAAACATTGTCTTGTTATAAAACATTTTCTATTTATGTTTTAATTATACATGGATTCAATGCCACATGTCCTCAGGTCTCATTGTGAAATATGTTTACACTGTTATATCTCAATCTGAACAAAACATTCACACATTTCACCCTTTGATAAAAAATATCTCCAGAGGGCAGATCATTCTAAAATGCACGTGTTTTTGAAAATCCTCTTATATTCTAAGATTATCCCGTAATGGTAATTTTCTCTCTGAGTCGTGGTTCATTGTGATTAGCTTTCTGGAAGTTTAAAAATAACCAGTGAACAGATTAACAGAGTTAGAGCAATTAGACCCAGCCTCCGCTGCCTTTGGCGGCTTTCCCATGATTCTCAATTTCCTCTAATGGCTAGCAGTGTGAGATCTCCAGTGATAGAGTAGAGTTCCTGTGGTCACAGACATGACAGGGTGGAACATTTACAAAATGACACAGCAAAACAGATGGAGACTTGGATATTTACTCTAAACCTTAGCAGAGTATATACAGGAGTATCACTCACATACTCTTGGAATAGTTTTTCTTTATTTTAAACAGTCTGTATACATACAGTACGGACCAAAAGTTTGGACACACCTTCTCATTCAAAGAGTTTTCTTTATTTTCATGACTATGAAAATTGTAGAGTCACACTGAAGGCATCAAGGGCTATTTGACCAAGAAGGAAAGTGATGAGGTGCTGCGCCAGATGACCTGGCCTCCACAGTCACCAGACCTGAACCCAATCGAGATGGTTTAGGGGTGAGCTGGACCGCAGAGTGAAGGCAAAAGGGCCAACAAGTGCCAAGCATCTCTCGGGGAACTCCTTCAAGACTGTTGGAAGACTATTTCAGGTGACTACCTCTTTAAGCTCATCAAGGGAATGCCAAGAGTGTGCAAAGCAGTAATCAAAGCAAAAGGTGGCTACTTTGAAGAACCTACAATATGACATTTTTCAGTTGTTTCATACTTTTTTGTTATGTATATAATTCCATATATAATTCCACATGTGTTAATTCATAGTTTTGATGCATTCAGTGTGAATCTACAATTTTCATAGTCATGAAAATAAAGAAAACTCTTTGAATGAGAAGGTGTGTCCAAACTTTTGGTCTGTACTGTACATATACTGTACATGTACAGTGGACCCCTGGAACTCAAAAATCCACGACTTCTGGACGCACCACCACAGCCTCTATGGTACCTTAGTGAATTAATCTAGACATTATGTCACTTTATAAATGTAATAGTGTACACCAAATACATAGTTTAAAGTATTATTCCTAATGTTCCTGAACATTCTGTCCCGCTGCGGATTCCTGCGAATTTTAAGATAATCTGCAACTTGCTGTTAGGTTCCAAATTTTCCTAACTGCAAGTTCTGAACCCCCAATTATCGGAGTTTGACTGTACAGTGCACCTGGAAAGTGTTCACAGCGCTGCGCATTTTCCACATTTTGTTATGTTACAGTCTTACTCCAAAATAAATAAAATAAATTATTTCCTCAAAATTCTACACACAAATCTGTGTGTGTGTGTGTGTCCATATAAATCCATAAATGTCCATGTGCTAGTAATAAAGTGACACTGTGCTGTGTCAGTCCAGAGTTAAAGTGACATTCATTAGTGCAAAAAATAATGCAGCAAACCAAAAGTGAAGTATAAGTATTGGGTGCTAGGTGCTAGGTGTTTCCAGGTTTATACTCCGAATGGTCTGTGGGAAGAAGGTCCTCCTCATTCTCTCTGCGTTTTTTCTTCAAGAAGTGGAAGCACTTTCCTGAACTCAACAGACAAAAGAATCAATTGTTGGGATGGCTGAGGTCCTTTACAATCTTTCCACAATCTGGCTCTGGTCTGGCACCGTTTTGCTCTAGATGTCCTGCAGGTCAGGGAGTTCGGTGTGAATGGTACGTTCAGCTGACATTCGGGATCTCCAGGTTTTTGGAGATCAAGCCCAGCACAACAGTGTCGTCAGCAGTCTTGATGATGGTGGTGGAGTTGGAAGTGACCACACGGTCATGTGTGTACAGTAAGTACAGCAGGGGGCTCAAAACACAACCCTGAGGAGCTCCAATGCTGAGGGTGTGGGAGGAAGATGTGTGTTTGCCCACCCATATGGCTTGTGGTCTGTCTGTCAGGAAATTGTAGATCCATTGGCATAAGGATATGAGTCCCAGGACCTCAATCTTAGAGGGGAGTGTAGTGGGATTTATGTTGTTAAATGCTGAGCTGTAGTCCACAAACAGGCTAATCCATGGCATATCCCTCTCTACCACACCAGAGGGAGCCATTACCTGAATTTTGAAGGTCCCAATGACTACAGGGGCCGCTATAAACGGAAAAAGATAGGAACCACCAGATCTCTTCCTAGATCAGGGGAGAAAGGCCTGAAGGACTCTCAGACGATGAGAAACAAAGATTGAACTCTTTGGCCTGAATGCAGTGTGTCAAGTCTGGAGGAAACAATCACATCGCCACAGTGAAGCATGGTGGTGGTAGCATCATGCTGTGGGGATGGGGATTTTTTTTTCAGCACGAGGAACTGGAGACTGGTCAGGATCGAGGGAACTATAAATGCTGCAAAGACATCCTTGATGAAAACCTGCTCCAGAGCACTCTGGACCTCTGACAGTCACTCTGGATAAGGGAATCTGTATTTATATATTGGTGTCTATATTTTTATATGGTGAATGTTCAGTGGTAATTATTTTAGACTTCTGACGAGAAGGTTTTGAGTTCAAATTTTGCCACCATCAAGCTACCACTGCTGGGCCCATGAGCAAGGTCCTTAACACCTTAACTGCTCAATAAAAAGACAATTTGGATAACAGAGTCTGCCTAATGCCATAAATGTAAATGTAATGTGCCTTTATAAACATCAAGTTTTAAATATTCATTAATGCACATCAAGTTGATGGTAAAGGGCTACGTCTAATACATTACATATTCTATACAGTATAATCTATAACTATGTATAAAACATTGTTGTTAAACAAAGAATCGTAGGATTGGTGACTGCATTTCATCCAGATCTCTCAACCATAAAGAAAAAAATGTAATAGATTAAAGCTACACTGAAGGAACCACACATTTATAAATAAACTATCAGGGAGAAAAGGGTTTTATTTCCTTATTCATATTTATTTAAGTGTGGTTCCTTGAGATCTCTTAAGCATTGATAAGGATCGTGTCTTGCTTTCAACATAAAGAAAGTACACACTTTGCTGGAAAACCATATGGAGGTCACACTTTGCATTCGAGCGCACGACCCACACACGTTCCCTATAGAGCTGGCTTTACATTATGCATGATTGCATTTATCAAAAAAAGAAGAAAGAAAAGAAAAAAAATTAAAATGATAGAGCTGTAGATGTTTAAAATTAAGCTTAAGACTGAAATTAAGTGTTGACAGCAAGGCCATGAATACTACTCACACAGACACACACACACACACACACCATAAGAAATGATCCCAAGTTGTAAGACAAACTCAATCCAAATCAACATGCAGCCATCTTTTATTAAAATTAAAGCAGCCCAAAGCAGGAGTTGTCGCAGTGTTTGTTTAATTGGCCGGTCTATAATTTTGTTCTGAGAATTAAAATTCAATGAGTGAGATAACACAGGCACCCACTTAACCTTCAGCCCTTGTTTTGAGCGCTTAATGAATGCCTCGCTTCAGTGTTTATACCGCTAACGGCACAAGAGCGGCATCGAGAGACCCGGGACCTAGATCTCATTTATAAACACACGCCGCTCTCGCATTTATCTTCCTAGCAAATTACAGACTCGCTGTTGGTTCAGGAACTCATCTGCATTGAGCGCTGAGTGGAAGGCATGTTCGTGGTGTGAATAGTGTGTGTGTGTGTGCGTGTTTGTCTTTTCTTTGCTGCCAGATTGAAACCCAGGAGAAGCAACATAGCAGCAGGGGCCCAGGTCTCAAATGCATCCGTAATCTGTTTTAAAAGCCAGTCAGATAATCTGGTTAAAGCGGGACGTCCACTATGACATTCAAGAATCAGTTATACAGTCCGTAGTTATGCCTGGCTATGTGCTGCATTTAAAACTGATGTATCTACAGTAAATGTAAAATAAAAAACACTTTCATAATCGTAATTCTGAAAAAATCCAGGCAGTGTGTTTATAAATAGTTTATCTGCAGAGTAATCTGATATAATTCTGAAAAGGCTGTAACTTTATTTGCCTACCGTTGTTTTTTTTTTGTTTGTTTTTTAACTGGAAATGGATGGTGGATGGTGATTGGTTTCGAAGTTTTTGAATAATCTTTGGTAACAGAACTCTGACATCAGTGTCACAAACCACATTTCTATTAATGCACTTGTTCTAACAAGTTAGCAAATCAGTGTATAGTAACAATGTAAATCCCTCATTCAGTCTGTTATCTTAACTTTGTGTCTATTTCTGAACTCCTCACTACCACAGTTTCATTTTCTCTTTCATGATTAATCATATTTTGAAAATAAATTAATTTTAATCTATTATTTTTCCATTCTGATAAAACTCTATTTGGAAAATCCTTCTTCTTTAGACAAGACATTTTGATCTGCACATGTTCACAGTGATTTAGTGAAAATTTAGTAGTGTGTGAAGTTATTATTTTTATGATCATTTTAAAAATGGAAAAAGCAGAAGAAGGGCCTGGTGATTGTCCTTGCACTTGGGACAACTTTGAGCCCTGACTGTCCAGAAAAGAATTGGAAATTTGAACAGTTAACAATGAATTTCACTTAATTCACCAATCGTCCAGACTTTTTTTTTGTCATGCTACCAAACATGGTTAGAAAGTACCTGGGCAGAACACATCATAATTCTCAACAGCGGTCCTCATTCGGAGCGAGATGTGGTCTTATTAACTCCTAATTACTTTTCCTTATTTCCCTTGGTGGCACCCTGGATGAACTTCTGTTCTCCGCTCGGTTCTTGCCAATTTAGCCGTCATTCAGTAAGCAAGTCAGGACCAAACGTCTCATCTCCTTCCCAATGAAGAGTCCTATTACGTCTCGGACCTGCTAGCAATTATCTGAAAGGAATTATAAAGGTGTCGTTTTCAATCAAAGCACTGCACACAGCTCTGAAGACGACACCTTCATCATTCCTTCTTTCATTCCATTGAGTCTCTCTCTCTCTCTCTCTCGCTCTCTCCTAGCTCCTCCTAACCGTACAGAAACTAGCGATTTCTACGATAGTACCCCAGTCCACCTGCTGTGTGTTAATGATAAATGTAGCACACGTAGAGGGGAGAGATAAGGAAAAATTGAGAGTGACTCAGTCGGGCAAGTTGTCACCGAACGTAACAGAGATGTAGTGTACACGGACACGAGCAGCCCTCAGGAAATAACGGGAAGAGAAATTGGTCATTCCGATTGCCATTACACTTTTTTAAAGAAGACGGTCATGGTGGGTGTTCGTGAAGCGTGTTTGCATCCTGTGATAAAAAACGGTTGCAGTCTGCACTGAGCGCTGATTGAGTTCGACCTTGGGAAGTGTAGGGAAGTTTTACTTTCTTAAAAGAGGCAAAAATAAATGCAGTAATACTTGGCAGGGGAATAAAGATAAAATATATACACCACTCAATATACGGTTATATAAGAGAAGAAGAATATAAGAAGAATAAGAACAAAATCACATGCTGGAATGCTAGTTTAGGAATTTAATCAACACCAGTATGGTAGGATGGAGTGGAGTCTCTGTTCCCAATCTATAACATAAGGGTGTTTAGTCCTTTTATACTAACATCTAAAATGTTTAATTTTAAAGAACATCCTACTTTATTCATTCATAGGTATATCGAGTTACTGCCAACGTTACAGCTTTACTTTTGACTGTTGTGAAGATCTGATACTAGAGACTCCTTTCATCCAATTTTACAGAAAACATCACCAAATTAATAACTTATCAATACATTTATGTGGAACATATAATTCTGTACATGTTTTTGTGATGATAGAACCAATAACAGAACAAACCTTCTTAATAATCTCTGCTGTTTAAAGCTGTTACATAAAAATACATTTAATCTTGAGATTAGTAATGAACAAATATTCTTTTGGCAGACACCCTTCTCTAGAGCAACTTTAGAGCACCCTTCTTTTAAGCATGTTCTTTAGAGCAAATCTTATTCATACAATTGAGCAGCTTTTGAGTAAAGGAACTTGATCAAGAGCCCAGCAATAGCAGCTTGGTGTTACTATTTGAATTCACAACCATCAGATCCAAAGGACAGTGTCTTATCTATATCTATCTATATTATTTATTGACCATTACCATTATCCTGCCATCTAGCTAGCTAGGTAGCATTCTAGTTTACTATCTAGGTCTTGTGTGTGAGATCTTTTCTTTGCCCAATGTTTAAGTGATGATTTTGCACATTTGCTGAACAACAGAAAGCTTTTAAAGGGATCTTTACATAGTCAGCAGCCAGAGTTGTGAACACACAAACATGATATATTTTCACAGCTGGAGCAAGGTGAAAAATTTGCTAGCATATGAAAAAGATGTACCTATGTTTAGCACAGTGTCCTACTTTATTTTCCCCAGGCCACTATGTTTGAGAGAGGAGACAGATACCTGAACATCTTATACTAATACATTGCTTTGTTCAAGCCCAGTAAAAAAATACAAATCCCAGTGTGCTTTCTGTCCAAAATGTTCCACTCCTATCTGTGGTGGGGGGTGTCAGATTGACAGCCCTGTGTCTTTGGAAGCTAAATGGCTTCCTCTGTGCTAACCTCATGAACACTCGTACCAAAGATTCCTGTAGATTTGACAATTTCACAGCATGTCAGTGGGCTGATCTCTGCAGGTTAAACAATACAATTCTATTAACTCTGTAGAACTGAGGATGTACATTTCTGTATTTTATCCAGTGTACTGCAGATGTTGGGACATTTCAACATTTCACTGTTATATGACTGAAAGAGGACCGCACTGAACTTATTATTTTCTTTCTCACTATCATTATAAAATGATTTATTGCGTTTACTAGAATGTGAATTGTAATGCGATTAACAAAAATACTTCTTAAAAACCTAAACCTAAGTCATTTCATATTATTGAAGCTACTGTTTTTATTAAATAATTATAGGAGTATTACAAGATTTAGTTCTGTTCCACTTATCTGATTGGTTAAATAGTGTTCTAATAGTGATTGCATTTATTATAACCACACTAAGCTGTGTGTCACTGTCTGTATCACTCGTCTGTGTTTATCTGTCTTTTGAACCAGTTCAGTACTACTGTAGTGTAAAGTTAGACAGGTTGCAGTTTTCAGTGTTACAGTTTTTACAAATATCTCTGTTTCTTCTTCTTCTTCTTCTTCTTTTGGCTGCTCCCATTAGGGGTCACCCCAGCGGATCATCCGTTTCCATACCACGCTGTCCTCCACATCTGCCTCTTTCACACCAACTACCTGCATGTCTTCCCTCACCACATCCATGAACCTCGAGTCCCTTTTCTGCACATGTCCAAACCATCTCAATCTCGCCTCCCTCACCTTGTTTTTAAATCATCCTACATGGGCTGTCCCTCTAATAAACTCATTTTGAATCCTGTCCATCCTCGTTACTCCCAACGGAAACCTCAGCATCTTCAGCTCTGCTACCTCCAGCTCCGCCTCCTGTCTTTTACTCAATGCAACTGTCTCTAATCCATACAAAATCGCAGGTCTCACCACAGTCCTATAAACTTTCCCCTTTATTCTTGCAGATACCCTACTATCACAAATCACTCCTGTCACTCTTCTCCACCCATGCCACCCTGCCTGCACTCTTTTTTTCACTTCTCTAACACACTCTCCATTACTTTGCATTGTTGACCCCAGGTACCTGAAATCCTCCACCTTCACAACCTCTTCTCCCTGCTACCACACCCCTCTACTGCCCTCCCTCTCATTCACTTCTGTCCCTTTCTATACTTCTCCATCAACATTCTAAAAGCAAATAAGTCAAGTCAAGTCAAGTCAGGTTTATTTGTATAGCCCTTTTCACAACAGACATTGTCTCAAAGCAGCTTTACACAAATCAACAGTTAAGGTGAATGGTGCGTATTTATCCCTGATGAGCAAGCCGTGGCGACTGTGGCAAGGAAAAACTCCCTTAGATGTTATGAGGAAGAAACCTTGAGAGGAACCAGACTCAAAAGGGGAACCCATCCTCATTTGGGTGACATCAAGAGTTTGATCATAAATCTTTCAACAATACAGAACACTGAAGAGTGAGAACTAACATGAGCACTGGAGTATAAGATTATAAGTAATGTTCTTTCTGAAGTCTTATACAGTCTATATGGTTAGTAGCTCCTAGTTTTATAAGCTCAGCATTTGTGATCATCACAGATCCAGCATCAGCTTCTCCATGCCAGAGCCTTTAAACACTCCAGGAGGTCCAATGTCAAACTCCACACATGTAGCGGGATCCAAATGGCACTGGTACGTCTCTAGATGGTTCGGGATGTTTGCGAGTTCGGCATCTACTTCTTCAGAGGTCCGTAATCATCAAGATGGTGGGAGGTGACTGGAGCTGGCCAAACCTCAGGGTGTCTCGGGATGGGGATAGAAAGAGAAGCAGTGGAGAGAGATTAGCATAGCTGCTGTTCATGATATTAACAGCACAAGTTGATAATGTGCATGTGATCAGATGTTCTGGAGCACAAGGTTATGATATGTGATGTGTGTTATGTATAGGCTTTGCTAAAAAGATATGTTTTTAATCTACACTTAAACTGGGTGAGTGTGTCTGAGCCCTGAACACTGTCAGGAAGACTATTCCAGAGTTTAGGAGCTAAATGTGAAAATGCTCTACCGCCTTTAGTGGACTTTGCTATTCTACGAACTACTAGAAGCCCAGAGTTTTGAGATCTTAGGGAGCGTGGCGGATTGTAGCGAGTTAAAAGACTGGATAGATACATGGGAGCCAAACCATTTAGTGCTTTATAAGTCAAGTCAAGTCAAGTCAAGTTTATTTGTATAGCGCTTTTCACAACAGACATTGTCTCAAAGCAGCTTTACACAAATCAACAGTGAAGGTGAATGGTGTGAATTTGTCCCTGATGAGCAAGCTGTGGCGACTGTGGCAAGGAAAAACTCCCTTAGATGTTATGAGGAAGAAACCTTGAGAGGAACCAGACTCAAAAGGGAAACCCATCCTCATTTTGGGTGACATCAAGAGTTTGATCATAAATCTTTCAACAATACAGAACACTGGAGAGTGAGAGCTAACATGAGCACTGGAGTATAAGATTATAAGTGATGTTCTTTCTGCAGTCTTATACAGTCTATATGGTTAGTAGCTCCGAGTTTTATGAGCTCAGCATTTGTGATCACCACAGATCCAGCATCAGCTTCTCCATGCCAGAGCCTTTAACACTCCAGGAGGTCCAATGCCAAACTCCACACATGTAGCGGGATCCAAATGGCACCCAGAAGCCCAGAGTTTTGAGATCTCAGGGAGCGTGGCGGATTGTAGCGAGTTAAAAGACTGGATAGATACATGGGAGCCAAACCATTTAGTGCTTTATAAGTGAGAAGTAATAGTTTGTAGTCTATTCGAAACTTAACAGGAAGCCAATGTAGGGACGATAAGATCGGGGTTATGTGATCATATTTTCTTGACCTTGTAAGAACTCTGGCTGCTGCATTCTGGACTAACTGAAGCTTGTTTATTAATGATGCAGGACATCCACCTAGTAACGCATTACAGTAGTCTATTCTGGAGGTCATGAACGCATGGACGAGCTTTTCTGCATCGGATATGGACAACATATTTCTTAGCTTAGAAATATTTCTAAGGTGAAAGAAGGCTGTTTTAGTAACTTGATTGATATGATTTTTGAAAGACAAGTCGCTGTCTAAAATAACACCCAGGTCTTTTACTGTTGAATTAGTGGTTACAGAACATCCGTCTAAATGCAGGTTGAGATGCTGGAGCTTCTGTATACTAGTTTTTGGTCCGATGAGCAAAATCTCAGTCTTATCGGAATTTAAAAGTAGAAAGTTATGGGTCATCCAATCTCTTATTTCCTTAACACACTCAGTTATCCGACTTAATTGAGCTATATCGCCTGGTTTAGATGAAATATATAGCTGAGTATCATCAGCATAACAATGGAAGCTAATTCCATGCCTTCTAATAATATTTCCTAACGGAAGCATGTATATTGTGAACAGCAGGGGTCCTAAGTGAGAAGTAATAGTTTGTAGTCTATTCGAAACTTAACAGGAAGCCAATGTAGGGACGATAAGATCGGGGTTATGTGATCATATTTTCTTGACCTTGTAAGAACTCTGGCTGCTGCATTCTGGACTAACTGAAGCTTGTTTATTAATGATGCAGGACATCCACCTAGTAACGCATTACAGTAGTCTATTCTGGAGGTCATGAACGCATGGACGAGCTTTTCTGCATCGGATATGGACAACATATTTCTTAGCTTAGAAATATTTCTAAGGTGAAAGAAGGCTGTTTTAGTAACTTGATTGATATGATTTTTGAAAGACAAGTCGCTGTCTAAAATAACACCCAGGTCTTTTACTGTTGAATTAGTGGTTACAGAACATCCGTCTAAATGCAGGTTGAGATGCTGGAGCTTCTGTATACTAGTTTTTGGTCCGATGAGCAAAATCTCAGTCTTATCGGAATTTAAAAGTAGAAAGTTATGGGTCATCCAATCTCTTATTTCCTTAACACACTCAGTTATCCGACTTAATTGAGCTATATCGCCTGGTTTAGATGAAATATATAGCTGAGTATCATCAGCATAACAATGGAAGCTAATTCCATGCCTTCTAATAATATTTCCTAACGGAAGCATGTATATTGTGAACAGCAGGGGTCCTAAGTGAGAAGTAATAGTTTGTAGTCTATTCGAAACTTAACAGGAAGCCAATGTAGGGACGATAAGATCGGGGTTATGTGATCATATTTTCTTGACCTTGTAAGAACTCTGGCTGCTGCATTCTGGACTAACTGAAGCTTGTTTATTAATGACGCAGGACATCCACCTAGTAATGCATTACAGTAGTCTATTCTGGAGGTCATAAACGCATGGACGAGCTTCTCTGCATCGGATATAGACAACATGTTTCTTAACTTAAAAATATTTATAAGGTGAAAGAAGGCTGTTTTTGTAACTTGGTTGATATGATATTTGAAAGACAAGTTGCTGGCTAAAATAAGGCATCTGTGGTGCTCTTCCTCGGCATGAAACCATACTGTTGCTCACAGATGGTCACCTCTTCTCTCAGCCTGGCTTCCACTACTCTTTCCCATAACTTTATGGTGTGACTGATCAACTTAATTCCCCTGTAGTTATTGCAGGTCTGCACATCTCCCTTATGCTTAAAGATCGGTACCAGCAAACTCCTTCTCCATTCCTCATGCATCCTTTCACCTTCCAGAATCTTGTTAAACAATCTGGTTAAAAACTCCACTGCCATCTCTCCTAAACATCTCCGCGCTTCTACCGGTATGTCATCTGGTCCAACCGACTTTCCACTCTTCATCCTCTTAACTGCTCTCACTTCCTCCTTACTAATCCTATCCACATCTTGCTTCACTAACTCCACATCATCCAACCTTCTCTCTCTCTGATTTTCCGCATTCATCAGCTGCTCAAAATACTCCCTCCACCTTCTCAACACACTCTCCTCACTAGTCAACACATTTCCATCTCCATCCTTTATTGCTCCAACTTGCAGTATATCCCTTCCAGCTCGGTCCCTCTGTCTGGCCAATCGGTACAAATCGTTTTCTCCTTCCTTAGTGTCCAACCTCTCATACAGCTCCTCATATGCCTTTTCCCTGGCTTTCGCCACATCCCTCTTTACCTGCTGCCGCATCTCCTAGTACTCCTGCCTACTTTTCCCATCATTCTGTCGATCCGACTTCTGTTTTGCCAAACCCTTTCTCCTTATGCTCTCCTGCAGTTCCTCATTCCAACACCATGTCAGTTTGTCTTCCTTTCTATTTCCAGATGTCACACCAAGTACTTTTCTAGCTGCCATCCTCATCACTCCTGCAGTAGTTTGCCCAATCATCCAACACCTCTTCACCACCACCAAACCCCTGTCTGACCTCTTCTCTGAACTTCACACTACACTCTTCCTTCTTCAGCTTCCACCATCTTATTCTTCTTTCAGTCCTCACTCACCTCCTCTTCTTCTTTGCCTCCACTACACTTTTATTGTACTCTTCCTTCAGAATCACCCCTACACCATTTCTCTTTCCATCCACACTATTATAGAACAGTTTAAATTCACCTCCAATGTTTCTGGCCTTACTACCTTTCCACTTGGTCTCCTGAACACACAACATATATACCTTTCTCCTCTTCATCATATTAGCTATCTCTCTCCCTTTACCAGTCATAGTACCAACATTTAAAATACCAACCCGAACCTCCACTCTCCTACACTTCTCTTTTTCCTGCTGTCTCTGTTGACGACTTTCTCCTTTTCTCCTCCTTCGGCCAACACTAGCCCAATTTCCACTGGTACCCTGTCGGCTAACGATACCTGTGGCAGTTGTTGTTTACCTGTGCCTCGACCGATCCGGTATTAAATTCTTATTTGTGATCCGCATATTTGATTTGGCACATGTTTTACGCTGGATGCCCTTCCTAACGCAACCCTCCCCATTTATTCGGGCTTGGGACTGGCATTAAGAGTGCACTGGCTTGTGCCTCCCTAATGGCTGGGTTACAGTTTTTACAAATATAAACTGTGAATAAAAATCTGAAAGTAGAAGAGAAAGAAAGAAAGAAAGAAAGAAAGAAAGAAAGAAAGAAAGAAAGAAAGAAAGAAAGAAAGAAAGATCTAAAATGTGTAAATCAATGTAAGCCAGCTAGGCAATCTTTAGGATCGGTTCTTGAAAAAAGAGCAAAGATATACAGAACATTTGGTCATATTCTATTCATAAAATCGCTTATGCATTTATTTTTATTTGTTCTTTTCTGTTTTTTTTTTTTTGAGAAACTATACAATATAATTTTAAGCAAGCAAGAGTGGCAAACAGTGGCAATTCCGCAACATCATAAATGAACTAATTTGTTTTAACTCTAATCAGAAACTTAATCAAGCTGAAAAAAATAATAACACATTACCTCTTAGGGCTCTGATACTTGACTCTATGTCACATTTGCCCTATGGCTGAATCACAGCCGTGACAATATTCAGTATAACTGCACTCATGCTCATGCGATATTGCTTAAATATTAATGATGTGAAGTTCTTCATGCATTATTTTAAAGTTTATTTGAAAATTGTTTTAAAAATAAAATAAAACAATCAGGTCATAGAGTCAATTCATTTCATATGAAATTATGACTGTAGTAAAAAAAAGTGAAAAATGTATTCTATTCTAAATTAATCTATCTATTTTTAGATAGAATTCACAAAAAAATAAATAAATAAATAAATAATATATATATATATATATATATATATATATATATATATATATATATATATATATATATATATATAATTAAATTAATAATTAATACTAGCAAAAATGTCTAGAAATGTATTGAATAATAATCTGATATTAGTGAGATATTTTATAGTAATATATTTTAAGTATAAAATTTGTGCAGTATTTAATATTCTAAATCTATATTGTTTTTTGTGTATTAAATCAATATTATGTGTGTAGGGGTTTTTACCTGTCCTTCACTGTGTCATGACATTGACAGCGAGCACACAGGCCAGCAAATGAGCACTGAGAGCGTCTTTGATCTGCCCATGATATCTGCTGAAATGCTCATCCCACAACAAAGGCGAGTGTGAGGAGATTCAGGTAAAGCCTGGCCTTTTGATCTTCAGACCCACACTGCGCTCTTCGAGCTCCGGATTGACGCGGGTCATTAAAAATCCCTTGATGGAGGGCAGATAAGAGAACAAGGTTACACAAGAGGACGGCGCTGTCAGAAACGTGCAGGGAGATTAAAAAAAAGAAGCCCCTGGAGCTGCTTCATCCATTTCGGCATGAGTCTCTTCTCCAAAACAATGTCCACCTGTGACACGGGGCTCTCTGATGTCAGGAATATCTAAAGGTCAGGAGCAAATTCGGCTTCCTGCAATGTCCAGGCAATGATTTTTTGCTCACTTTTAACACCCATCAACAAAGATGATCTAAAAAATATGCTTTGGAATAGAAGTATCTACAATTAATCAATGTTATACCCCATTGTAAAGGTGATCAAAAGTAAAAATTTTAAATAACTTTTTAGTGTTTAATATTATACTTTAAACTATACATAATAGTATAAATAAGGAGATAATATTTTCTCCTTACTTCTATTAAACTGATATAAAGCTGTCACCAGGGATGGGCAGTATTTATGATGCATGTATTTTAAATACATATTTCAAACATAAAATAGGATTCTGTAATTTGTATTTGATAGGGTTGATGAAAATGGTTTAATATTTTATATCAAAATACTTCAGTGTTTTGTATTTTTGTACTTTTAAAATAAAAAAAAACACTTTGTAAGAAGTCTACATGATGACATAAAATAGAATAGCCTTTATTTGTCACATATACATTACAGTGAAATTTTTCTTTGCATATCCCAGCTTGCTTAGAAGCTGTGGTAAGAGCGCAGGGTCGGCCATGATACGGCGCCCCTGGAGCATAGAGGGTTAAGGGCCTTGCTCAAGGGCCCAAGAGTGGCAGCTTGGTGATACCGGGGCTTGAACCTTTCGATCAGTAACCCAACGCCTTAACTGCTGGAGCTACCACTCCAAAAATGCAGCCTCTGATTGATGCCTATTCAGTAATTTGCCCAGACTTGTTGAGATCAGAACAGAAACGACCAGAAAGCTATAAAAAGCACATGGAGTGAAGCTGGCACTAGCTTCTGTTTGTTCAGAAAGCGCTCTATGTGTGTTTGTCTATATGGGAAGTGGTAAATGTCTTAAAAAATATAAGAGAAAATAAAGCAAGCAGCAAAGAGAAAACAGTCTTTCCTGTTTGTTGCTTGCTTTTGAGCAGAGCATTCTAGTTTGAGCCGATTGCACAGATTGCGCTTGCATGTCTATATGAACGCTTTGCTCCTGGTGGGCACTCTTCGAGCAGGGTACCCCCGCTCCCTGTGGTTCCGGCCCTGCTCTCGCTGTGGGTAGTTCCCGTTCAGGAACTCGAGCTGCGTCACAACGCTTTGGGAACACGCCAGAGTGCTCACACTCTGAAATGTTATGGCCTTTCAAGGAGACGTCTCCCTGCAAATAAGCAGATGCTCAGCAGATGGGTTGTGGATGCTATTTCATCCACCTATGTGTCCTCTGGTCACTCCGCTCCTTTCGGGTTCAGAGTGTGGCAGCATCTAAGGTTTGGTCCTCTGGAGTCTCTCTCCAAGACATTCGCAACGCTGCGGACTAGTCCACCCTGCTGACTTTTGTCAGGTTTTATAGCCTGAACCTCAATGCCACTCCTGTACCTCAATGCCACTCTTTTGTCCTTCGCCCTAGCTGTGCCTATTTACACTAGGTAAGTATTAGTCAGTCTGGTGCTATTAGATTTTTCTTCCCAAAGCATTGTTGATGCAGCTCAAGTTCCTGAAGGGGAACGTCTCCACGAAAATCCAATAATGCCAGACTGACTAGTCCCTGCCCATCCACACTAGGCAGGGACTAGTCAGTCTGGCGTTATTAAATTTTTGTTCCCAAAGCATTGTTGATGCAGCTCAAGTTCCTGAAGGGGAAGGTCTCCAGGTTATGTATGTAACCATGGTTCCCTGAGGGAACACGATGCTACGTCTCCATGACACACTGCCGTGCATCCCTTCCCCTCTTAGAAGCTAGCTCTGGCTTCACTCCATGTGCTTTTTATAGCTTCCTGGTGGTGACCTTGCCGGTGACACCGCGCTTTCCATTGGACTAATTACACACGTGATTTAGAGCGTGGACAACGTGGAAACGTTCCCAAAGTGTTGTTGATGCAGCCGTTCCCTCTGGGTTACATATTTAACCTGGAGATGATTTTGCATACCATTGCATGAATGACTGCCTGACACATTCTTCTTCTTCTTCTTCTTCTTCTTTTTCTTCTTCTTCTTCTTCTTCTTCTTCTTATTATTAATTAGCATCTATGGCAAGTCAGATCCATTGGTTCCCCACTTATCAGCTTATAAGACCTTAAACCTCTGCTGTTATTGTCATGGTTCGAGATAGCACACCTCCAAGGTTTTTTGGAGCCCAGGCCATGACAAGTCAAAGCTGTTTTGATGGCACAAGGGGAAAATTTTAAATTATTTGGCAGGTGCTCTTAAT
Source organism: Silurus lanzhouensis (assembly GCA_039877035.1). Lineage (NCBI taxonomy): Eukaryota > Metazoa > Chordata > Actinopteri > Siluriformes > Siluridae > Silurus > Silurus lanzhouensis. The sequence continues at coordinate 1,829,578 of JBCEWE010000578.1, read as the reverse complement.
ATTATGTCTGATTGATGTGTATTGTTAGTATGAGTAATAAAAATTATGCATGTTGCTGTTATAGTAAAATGCGGAGTGACAGAGTTACTGTTACCACAGAGCACCCTCAAGTGATTTGTTCCTCATATGCTACAATCATTTGTAAAACAAGAGGTTTTATCCATTTATAGTTATATTTAATGTGGTGGAACTGCAGAAGGATGTTGGTTTCTTTTGTCACTTACATTACAGCATATATAATCATTAATTCCCTCATCAGTCTCTATTCTTTTTTCTCTCTTAAAAAAGTTAATAAGACAATAAAACCAGAGTTAATAAAGAATCAAGAGCAATCATTTTGGCAAACCTAAAGTGACCATGTTCAAATACAAACACAAACCTACTTTTAGATATAGTGGTGAATGGCACATCTGCATCTAACGCACAATGTTTTTTTGGGGGGGGTTTTTTGCATTAAATTTCTTATACATACTCAGTTTTTTTTTTTTTTTTGTAGTGTTGTAGTAAATTAGTATATATATATATATATATATACATACATACATACTAATATATATATATATATATATATATATATATATATATATATATATATATATATATATATATATATATATACATATATATAATATATATATATATATATATATATATATATATATATATATATATATATATATATATATGAAGATGATGATGATGATGATAATTGTTCGAAAAATAGATAAAAAAGAGGTTTATTTATTAGAATTAAGAATTCTTCCCATGTCTAGATAAAAAATAAAAAATAAACAAGACAACAAGCAAAAACTACAAACAGAGCTATTTTGCATATGAGTGAATAGAAAACACAGCGTTTGCAATTCAGTTAATTAAAACTCTGTTCTTTTGAGTGCAGCATCAAAGTTGAATCTAACGTGAATAAAACTGTGTGCATACACTGTGCTGATGTTCATGTTGGATGAAATGCTAATGTGCGCTCTTTCCACTCATTTAGTCGAATAATATCTGCAATTAGAAGGTAATGGCTCACACACACACACACACACACACACACACACACACACACACACACACACACACACACACACATTCAAACACGTTCAATTTTCATTTAAGGAAAATGAACACCAATGCTGAATGGAATCAAACCTGTGATTATGTGTTTCGAAGATTTTTTTTTTAACTGAGGCTCTTGTTTGTTTAGGCATTTCATCAAAATTCTGTTTGCTGATTTGATCTTCGGCGCATCGTTAGACTCAGAGACTAAATTAACACGTTCCCACTGAGGCGCTTTTATTGTTTGATTAAGGAGTCTGAAAGCCAGTTATACAATTTAAGCAAGTCCATGAATTTCCTGAACGAGAGTGACGGAATCCCAGCAGGCCGATTTACAGCTTCGTGTTTCCACTGTGAGCGGATGATATTCTGGCAGCACTCAGGTGGAGATTTCTCTCTATCGTTATAATGAATGGAGGATCGCTTCTCATTTTTTGGATGTGGCACTAGCATGTTTGCTAAGCAATCTGTTTCAGCAGCTCATTTCCATCTGTAGCAAAAATCCACAGATAGTCAGCATTTCAGTTCCAACTGTTACATAAAGAAGTACTGTACAAGTGCTAGATTATGTTTAAACATTAGAACAATCTATATGGCAATTTCTATTTATTTATTTATTTGTTTCTTTGTTTGATTGCTTGTTTGAGGTCCTGCACTGCATCTACACTAATTAGCATCAGTTGGAGCAGGAAATCCTAATATATAATATAAAGATTAAAATATCTTAACAGAACATTTACCATAGTTGCCATAAAATTAATCAGAAAAATAAATGAATTGCTATTGCAAATTTTGTGAAAAACTACACAGTATAATGTCATGTAACAAGGTAACAAGCAGCTACAAGTACAAATCAAAATACAAAACAAAGGAACGATAACTATAAATCAAAGTGTAGAAAACAACAAAGAAAAACACAGCCATGAATAACAAACATGATAAGTGTAAACTGTTATTTATGTACATACCCTAATTTACAGAGAATGTGATTCAGATGCCAACAGTCCTGTGACATAAAACATGGTGGTGCAGTGGCCGATTGGAAACTGTCAGGGAACCACCTGCCATGCCTCCCTCCAAGGCTCTCACTTAGCCTCTCCCTGCTCTAATCGCCTGCACCTGTTACCTCATTACTTGGCCTTTTTATAAATTCTTATTTACACCTCACTCGCGTTGGATCTACTTAGTTACGTTTAGTGATCTACCTGATTCCTGACCACCAGCATTCCCCGTTGGTTCTGGCCCCTAATTCCGTTCTATGGGCTTTGCTGGTTCTAAAGACTATACCCGCATTCTGGAGTATACCCGCATTCTGGATTATACCCGCTTTCTGGATTATGAACGCGTTACAGTTTGTACCTTGCCTCATGTCTTGTTTGTGTTGTGGATTCTATTAAAGCCATTATTGAGTTACTCCCGCTTCCTACGCATGGTCACTGCCATGACAGAAACATGGCCATATTTTACATACTGATGGACACTAAAATGAATGGTTGAATAGTTAATTGAAGAAAACCGCTGAATCCTAGCTCCAGGAACAAACTATACTTCATAAGAAGTATCATACAAAATATAAATAATTAAAACATATTACAATTATTGCTATACAAATTTTATTTTAATTTTTTTTTAATAATGTACCAAAAAGTACCCTCTTAAACCAGTTTGTATAAATCCTGCATATTAAGATTTATTGCATTGCATGGTCCATATACTGTCAGTGCTTCCTCGAGTCTCGGTCCCGCTTTGCCGAGGCTAGCGGCTAGCCAGCGGTCAGGTGGCTCGCAGGCCGATCTGGCAGAAGGCGTGGAGTCGGACGAGTCCTCTCCAGCCCCCCCCTCCCGGGTCGAGTGCCTGCTCTTCGGGGAAGCATGCCTGGCGGCTGCTTCTTCTCCTGGTCTGAACGGCGCGGCGTTACATGTCTCTTTCTTTCTCTGAGAAGGATAAAATGATGGATGCTAGCGAGCCTGTGGACTCCTCAAAGCCTGTGCTGTACAAGGAGCTCCTCGAGGTTGTGACACGGGCCATGTCCATGCTGGATCTAGCTTGGCTGGTCATGAAGCAGAAGCAGCGTACACCCAGTGAGCTGGATGAGCATTTCCTGTGCCCCGTGTTACAGCCTCAGCACCTTCCCCGACCTGCACACTGAGGTGTCCGTGTCCTGGGAGACCAGTGTGCGGCGCATGTTTTCCCCAATGTTTCTTGATGTGCGCGAATGCGTACTGCATACTGTAGAGAAGGGCTACATGATTCAGTTTGCGTCTTCTTCTTCCCGGTTCAACAGGATGTGTCCCACCCTTGTGGCTCTGGTACTGGAACAGGAGGTGCACACTCTTCTGAGGAAGTGGGCCATCGAGGTGGTTCCCTCCCCCTCAGTCAGAGAGTCAGGCTACTACAGCTCGTACTTCATTATTCCGAAGAAGGATGGCAGGTTGCATCCTATTCAAGATCTTCACTCCTTGAACCACTCACTTATGAGGCTTGTGTTCAGGATACTCACTTTCAAAGAGATCGTGTCTCAGATCAAATCCAAGGACTGGTTTGTCACGTTAGATCTGTAGGACACATGCTCCCATGTGGCCATCCTTCCCGCACACAGGAGGATCCTGAGGTTGCTTTTGGGGCGAAGCTTACCAATATCGGTCCTCCCGTTCAGCCTAGCACTCTCATCCCGTACCTTCACAAAGTGCGCGAACACAGCACTGACCCCGCTGCGGCTCCAGGGCATCCGCATTTTGAATTACATCGACGATTGGTTGTTATTGGAACATGAAGGAACTGGGGTTCAGACTGAACGACTGGAAGAGTGGACTTTCTCCGGTACAGACAACCACTTTTCTGGGCGTTGTGTGGGATTCGGACAGTTTGCGGGCACGGTTGTCTCCCACCCGGATCGAAGTTATCCTCACTGCAGTCAGGAGGGTAAGAGAAGGCCAGCCACTCACTGTGAAGCAGTTCCAGAGGCTGCTGGGTCTCATGGTGGCAGCGTACACTATAATCCCACTCGGCCCACTCGGGGTTAAAACACTTCCTCCTGGACCTAAGGGGCCACTATGTGTTGGTCCACACGAACAATGTTGTGGTCTCGTACATCAACCACCATGAGGGCCTCCGGTCTCGCCCCTTGTACAAGCTGCAGCGAGAGGTCCTCCGGTGGTCCCAGGACAAACTCCTCTCATTAAAAACCGTTTACTTCCCGGGATGGTTGGATGTCAGAGCAGACGCCTTGTCGAGACATTGGGCCATGGTACAGTCATGGCCGAGACTATGTCTGTACGCCTTTCCCCCAATCGCGCTGCTTTTGGGAGTTCGCTGGGAAGGAGTCCGTCTCTTCCTGGTAGTGCCTCTCGCATGCTCAGTTCTTACAGGAACAGTTTGCCACAGGGTTATCCGCGGCGCCTGGAGGCTGAGGCCCGGGACGTGACCCAGAGTGCCTGTCTGGGACTTGGCAGTTGTGTTGGGCCTTTGGCCGAAGTGGCCCTTAGGTTCCTGTCGGTCAAGACCGCCTTTCTCTTGGCAATTTCCTCCCTGAAGAGGATCGGGGATCTGCGGGCTCTGTCCATGGCCCCGTCCCGCCTGGAATTGCCTCTGGCATGGCCAGAGTGTTTCTGTATACGAATCCTGGGTACGTACCTATGGCTTCCACTCGACCTGTCATGTTACAGGCATTTTGCTCTCCCCAGTGTATAGCCCCCGTCCAGGAGATACAGAACCGACTGTGTCCAGTGCGAGCATTGTAAACTTGCCTCCACAGGACGAGTCTGCTGTGACCCTAATTGGAAAGGTTTCCTAGCCATTAAGCAGATGTTAAGCAGGTGGGTAGTGGATGCCACCCTTTCAGCTTACGAGTCCTCTGGTCTCCCCGCTCCGCTCAGGGTCAGGGCTCACCCCACCCCGAGTGAGGTGGCCTCTATGGCCTGGTCTGCTGGAGTATCACTTCAGGACATTTGCGACGCTGCAGGCTGGTGCACCCCACTGACCTTTGTTGGGTTTATGGCCTCGACTTAAAATCCACTCCAGGCTCTTCTGTCCTGTGTGTAGGTGCTAAGGCCCTCACACATTTGGCATGGTCTGGTCAGTGTGGCGTGATTGGACACTCGTTCCCAAAGCGTTTTGACGCAGCTCGAAGTTCCCGAATGGGGAACGAGATGCTGTGTCTCCGTGCCACACTCCCTGCATCCCTGCGGCGCTTACCTTCTTTCTTTGAAGAAGCTAATGTTGCTACCATTGCACAGCCATCTTTTAGCTTCCTGGTTTACATGAAGTCACCTGCCTATGACATCACGTTTTGCCTATTGGCCAGATTTCACACGTTGTTCAGAGCGTGGACAACGCACGGGCGTTCCCAAAGCGCTTCAATGCAGTGTCTCCTTCCCTCAGGGAGCCATAAAGTTATTTAGTGACTTAAGAACTTTGAGGATGAATTTGCTTTTTGGATGGGTTGCTTTTTGAGTCTGGTTCCTCTCAAGGTTTCTTCCTCATACCATCTCAGTTTTTTCTTGTCACTGTTACCACTGCCTTATTTATTTAGGATAAACCTAAAAGGGGTAAACTTGTCACAAATTCATAACAATTTTATCACTGTAAAGCTACTTTTGGGCAATTTCCATTGTTGAAAGCAGCATGCAAATAAAAAACTGAATTGAATGAAAAATATTACTTTAATGCGAATAATGTCTATATTCTTATTGCTTAATTCTAATAAACAGAAGCTTTCTTTAGTTATCTTGCCATAATTGCAAAATTAAGCTGAGAGGATATAAGACTTAAATGATGTTATTCACAGCTTTTTTAGAATAACCTGTAATAGTAAAAAATTCAAAAACATTGTCATGTTTTTTTCTTCTTTTTTTTTTTTTCCAAATGCAGCTTTGTTCAAGGTAATATGATCAGCCAGTGTGGACATGTACCAGCACAAAACTACATCTCAAAATGCACACAATCTGAAACTACTGTAGCTTTTTAATGAGAAGCACATTCATCATTATGCACATGCCGTTCTACTACAAGAACATGATCCACCAGCTACTTTGCCTTTCTGAATCTTTTCATTATGCATACACATAGAGTACTGTATCATAGAAATGTTTCATTGTAGAATAGACACAGTGTTTGAATTTACACTGCCTTATGTTGTGATAAATGTATTAGATTAAAGTCAGATTATTTGCTATTAAAACATGATCTTAGCCATAATAGAGTCTTTTAAAATGTATTTAAAAAAATACTATGGCAACCTTAATATTAACGATCCTGTCTGCTGCTTGGCTCTGAGCATTGAGCAATATTTTTTTTCTGCTGCAGTGAGCCTCTAATTGGTATTTTTTGCAGTTTAATTTCCCTTTCAGAAACTCGAGCTGTATCAACAATGCTTTGGAACGCATTGTCCATGCTCTGAATCCCATGTGTATCTGTCCAATGGACAGCTACAAAAAGCTACAAAATTAAGGCTACCTTAATTAAGCACACCAACTGTGCTCCTTCCTATCCCCGCTATTAGTAGCGGACCTGGAGAACTTGCAGCCTCGAAGAGAGCTGCACCAGGGCGTAGCCCCAGTTTTAGGCATAGCAGAGGTCAGTCTCACCCCAGTCAGACCAAGTGCTGGACTCTTACGTCCATAAGATGAGTCCATGGATAAAGTCAGATATGAGGTATGTCCTCTTATGAGTCCTATGGTTGCCCCGCTCCTTTGGTGGTCAAAGTGCACTCGACACAGAGCATGGCAGCCTCTAAGGCCTGGTCCTCTAAAGTTTCACTCCATGACATCTGCAATGCTGCGGGCTGGTCCATCCCGCTGACCTTCAAGTTTTATAACCTTGACCCCAGTGCCATTCCTGGCCCGTCTGCCGATATTAAACTCTAGTTCCCAAAGCATTGTTGATGCAGCTCGAGTTCCTGAAAGAGAACGTCTCCAGGTTAAGTATGTAACCCTGGTTCCCGGAGTGAACGAGATGCTGCGTCTTCATTCCACACTACCGGCTTTACTCCATGCGCTTTTTATAGCTTCCTGGTTGTGACCATTGGACGGCTTTCCATTGGACGGATTACGCACGTGATTCAGAGAGTGGACAATTCGTAAGCGTTCCCAAAGTGTTGTTGATGCAGTGTCTTGTTCCCTCATGAAACCAGGGTTACATACGTAACCTGAAGACGTTTTTTACATTTGCGGCATTTACATTTGCGGCATTTATCAGACGCCCTTATCCAAAGCGACCTACAAAAGTGCTTTAAATCTCTAGTAATGAATAAATCTACACTGGTACGCAAGATTACAAACTTAATATAAATATAACTCAAATTCTACAAACTTGGAAAGTGTTAATTTAGGTATTTAAGGAAGAGGTAGGTCTTCAGTCGTTGCTTGAAGATAATCAGGGACTCTGCTGTACGGACATCTAGGGGAAGTTCATTCCACCACCTCGGTGCCAGAACAGAGAAGAGCCTTAAAGTGTACATACCTCTCATTCCGAGAGAAGGTGGTACCAGTTGAGCAGTGCTGGAGGATCTCAGACAGCGTGGTGCAGTGCGAGATGTGATGAGGTCACTGAGGTACGATGGTGCTGGTCCGTTTTTGGCCTTGTAGGCAAACATCAGTGTTTTGAATCTGATACGTGCAGCTACTGGAAGCCAGTGAAGGGAGCGCAGCAGTGGGGTGGTGTGGGAGAACTTGGACTGATTGAACACAAGTCGTGCAGCTGCGTTTTGGATCATTTGCAGTGGACGAATAGCGTTCAGGGGAAGACCTGCCAGCAGAGAGTTGCAGTAGTCAAGACTTGAAATGACAAGAGACTGAACAAGCACCTGGGCAGCCTGTGTGGACAGAAATGGTCGAATCCTTCGAATGTTATAGAGAAGAAATCGACCACTAGCTGCATTAACACTGAACCTCGTTGGAAGCTAAACAAGGCAGTAAGCATTCTGTAGCACGATTATACAAAATCTACCACAGTAAATATTGAAGCTGATCAATATTTTAGTGTCATATTAAATGTATGATAATGTACACAAAGACTTTCTGAAGATTAATATTTGTTGAAGCCAAATATTTATTCATCACCATTGTGCTGTTGTAAGGAACATCTGCATATGGTTACATTTTATTAAATCATCAATATATGTCTCACACATGATCATAAGCTTATTTTTTCTATTTTTTTTATTCTTATTTCTTATTCTTTAATAATTAAACAGTTCCAAAAAAACATAGTTATGTATAAATACATTTGTGTGTTTTTAAACATTTGTCCCATCCAGGAGAAGCAAGAGTTCAGGCAATGGTGATGATTTCAGCAACTCTAATGGCTTTCAGTCTGTTACATTGCCACATCATCTACACAAAATAATAAATATGGGAACTAGTGGGAATAGAGATGATGCCCTCTATTTCTGTAGCTCAGGCTGCTCTCTTCCCAGCAGAAATCTACAAATGAGGTGAATACTTTTGGTCTCATTGGTGTTTTCGTACAATGTGACTCATCCTTCATTGGGCCTCGGTCACGATGGTGTTTTTTCTATCCTTATAATGCCAAGAAACGAATACAACACAACAGTGCTCTCACACAATGATGGTCAGGAACTTCTGGAAATTGAGAAAGCATCAGATCATGTTATAACAAGCTTTACGAGAAGAAATAGCCACAGAACAATTGTGGCGGAGATGAAAGAATTATTATTTTTTTTTTAACAATAGCACTGAGGTTTCTACACTTGACCATTTCAAAGCAATAATAAAGAAAAGTAATATGTTTATAGACATTCAGTCACATATTCACAACATGCTTCATTAGTTTGCATGATGTTACTTAGCAATGATATTTAACCCTTTAGGAGAACTTAACAACCATTTGGCATTCATATTGTAAATGTTAACTAAGTAATTTAGGCAGTGTTACCAAATCCTTATTTCATCTATGATTAGAAATAAGTTCATAATACCAACCAGCTACCTGAGAACACTTATTAGAGATGTGCTAAAGAATCCCTTTTTCCAAGAATATTAACACAATTTAGCTTAATTTTAAACTCCTGACATGTTTAAGATACAATATTCAATTCAATTCAATTCAATTCAATTCAATTCAATTCATTTTTATTTGTATAGCCCTTTTAACAATGAACATTGTCTCAAAGCAGCTTTACACAGATAATGTGGTGATTAAATGTAAATATGTTCTTTGTAAGTATGTTTGTCCCTGATGAGCAACTGTGGCAAGGAAAAACTCCCCGAGATGGCATAAGGAAGAAACCTTGAGAGGAACCAGACTCAAGAGGGAACCCATCCTCATCTGGGTTGCACCAAATGTCCATTTGAAGCATATATACAAAGTTGCGGGGTACAGTGATGATGATCAGAAGCAAGCTGCACTCCCGAGTCAGTGCAGCAGACCGCCGACACCAACTACAGTCCAATCCATCCTCAAAGCACCTGTTCTACTCCGGAATTTCATGGAACCACCCAAGGTGTTGATGAGATACCGTCCCAAGCTGCACAGAAGTGTGAAGATCCACGGAGGGTAGAGGGGCAGGAACAGTGGTCACTGGAGCCTCAGGAGCATGTTTAACTGGATCGAGAGAGAGAGAGAGAGAGAGAGAGAGAGAGAGAGAGAGAGAGAGAGAGAGAGAGGGTGACGGGAAGAGAAGGATATGGATTATTAAGTGTAACTATTGGTGTATGAAAGTTAATGTCACTGTGCAGTTTGGACTCCGGCAAGACTCGCTATGGCAGCATAACTAAAAGGGAGAACCAGAAGGTAACACAGACATGAGGGATCTCTGGGATAAGAGACGACCCACCACACCACCGTCAACAAACCTGAGTGACCGTGTGAATGTGAGGGGACGACAGCATACAAATATACCAGTTCACCAAACACTCTATATCCATGCTCCCTCCAGATCTGAGCCTTTACCTAAGAAAAAAAATCTACTGATAAAAGGCTTGACTAAATAAATACGTTTTCAACCTCGACTTGAACACTGAGACTGTGTCTGAGTCCCGAAAACTGATTGGAAGGCTGTTCCATAACTGTGGGGCTTTATAAGAGAAAGATATTTTATCCAATATCTGGATAAAAGTTTGTGGACACCTGACCATAAGATTCATGTGTGCTTATTTGCTTTGCATTTGCAACAACCACTCTATGGAACGTTTAGTATTAGTAAAGCATTAGTAAAGTCAAGCACTGATGTAGGTTGAGAAGGCCTGAGGTGCAGTCAGTATTCCAATTTATCCCAAATGCGTTTAATAGGGTTGAGGTAAGACCTCTATAGCAGTCCACTCAAGATCTTTCACTACAACCCATGCAAACCATATCTTTATGGTGCTGGCTTTGTGCACAGGGGTTTTGTTATGCTGGAACAGGTTTCAGTCTACCAGTTCAAGTGAAGGGTAATTGCCACTGCACCCCAAAACATCCTGTATTTTATTTTTCCAACTACATGCAAGAGGTTGAGCGAAATCACATATGGCTATAAAAGACAGGTGTCTCAATTCTTTTGTCTATATAAAGTATTTAGACTTTGTACCACACAATTACACACACGCGCGCACACACACGTAGAAGAAAGTATACCAATACGCCTTGTATTAACCAGGTTCAAGATATCAAGACTGAAATAATGTGAAATAATTTGAAGTTTGTAACCCCCACCACTTCCACCTCCACACACATGGACACACACCTGCACACACAATTACCCACTTACAACTCACAACCAAAAATGTAAAATGTATACACTCTGAAAAGAGATTTTTCAAGAGTTCTTTGTAAAACTAAGTTTTATATCAAGAAAACACTCATATTAAGTGCAGTACAAATTATGAACATTTACATTTTGTGATTTTTTTGCTTTTCAATTAAGTTTATATATATATATATATATATATATATATATATATATATATATATATATATATATATATATATATATATTTATTTATTATTATTATTATTTTTTTTTCTTCTTAGTTTAAAAAAAAAGATCAGGAAAGAGTTAAAAGGAAAAGGTTTTACCAAAATATAAATAATAATATATAATTTTACATGCATCTTGTTGAAAATTTTTGGCCTAGTTTGCACGAACAGAACGTCTCAGCTCTCAGCTGTGTCATGCACTGTTCCTTTACAGTGATGATCATTTAATTCATCATGTTCTGACACTTCACTCTGCTTTGACCCTTCAAACACTCGTCCTAAGTGCTTCTTCCCATTTCAATCCCCTGTGAAGCTGCTGATTATTCCATTCCCCCTTCTTTCCTCTGGATTGAGCAACAGGGTACAAACTATTTTCTGCTCTAACCTCAATACATTATTCTGTGGAATTCTGCTCTTGTGAAAATCTCAGCAAGGCGCCGAGGTCTAAACCACAGAGATGGAAAGAAACTAGAGAGAAGCCTGGTGGTTCTGTGGCCTCACAGATGGTTTTGACTCTCTAACTCAATGTGGTTTAAAAGAGCTGAGTCTAGTTCACACCAGCTGTCCTGGCTGAAACACAAGGACATACACACGGGGATATTTTTTTAAATGATCAAGAAGACATTAGAAATAACCTTTTGTTTTTAAACCTTTCTATTTTATAAAGCTGAGGAAGAGAAGCAAAAAATGACTTCAATTATACTTTGTATTTTACAGACTCCTCTATCCACCTTTCTCTTTGTCTCTCTCATTCTCTCTCACAGACACACAAACACACATCCAGATTTGTAATTTTTTTTGTTAACATTTTGCTATATGCAACACCTATTGAAAAAAAGCTTTTTCCATCTGTGTTAAGATACATTTTAATTTAAGTTAATATTTACATATTCACTGTTAAAAAAATGTGCATTTATAAATATTCTCTACATTTTTAGTAAACATAGAACCCTTAAATGTTCTCCAGTTGTCCTTTTCACAGAACACAGATTTTTCCATATTAGAAATGTACTTTTAGAAGGATAAGAACCCCTTTGCTATATTTCATGACATATTAAAGATATTAATAAGTAATTAATTAACAAGAAATTATTCTTAGTGATTATTATGAAGGTATTATATGAAGGTCTCATATAATAATTTTATGAAGTTAATTAAAGTAAAATCATACTGATAGGAAAATACCTTTGCACAAGTTTTTATTTTTTTTTATTTTTTTTTAGAACCTTTAATGGTTCCCCAAGAGGAGGAAGAGTGTAGTGTGAGGTTCAGGGAAGAGGTCAGACAGGGTCTCTGTGGTGGTGAAAAGGTGCTGGATGATTGGGCAACTACTGCAGAAGTGATGAGGGAGACAGCTAGAAAGGTACTTGGTGTGACATCTGGAAATAGAAAGGAAGACAAAGAGACATGGTGGTGGAATGAGGAAGTGCAGGAGAGCATAAGGAGAAAGAGTTTGGCAAAACAGAATTGGGATCGACAGAGAGATAAGAAAAGTAGGCAGGAGTACAAGGAGATGCAGTGAAAAGTCGGTAGGACCAGATGACAGACCTGTAGAAGCATGGAGATGTTTAGGAGAGATGGCAGTGGAGTTTTTACCCAGATTGTTTAACAAGATTCTGGAAGGTGAGAGGATGCCTGAGGAATGGAGAAGGAGTGTGCTGGTACCGATCTTTAAGAATAAGAGAGATGTGCAGACCTGCACTAATTACAGGGGAATTAAGTTGATCAGTCACACCTTGAAGTTATGGGAAACAGTAGTGGAAGCCAGGCTGAGAGAAGAGGTGACCATCTGTGAGCAACAGTATGGTTTCATGCCAAGGAAGAGCACAACAGAAGCCTTATTTGCTTTAAGAATGTTGATGGAGAAGTATAGAGAAGGTCAGAATGAGTTGCATTGTGTGTTTGTGGATTTAGAGAAAGCGTACGACAGGGTGCCAAAAGAGGAGTTGTGGTATTGTATGAGGAAGTCAGGCGTGTCAGAGGAGTATATGAGGGTGGTTCAGGATATTTATGATGACAGTGTGACAGCAGTTAAGTGTGCAGTAGGAACAACAGACTGGTTCAAGGTGGAGGTTGGACTACATCAAGGATTGGCTCTGAGCCCCTTCCTGTTTGCAGTGGGGATGGACAGGTTGACGGACGAGGTCAGACAGGAGTCTCCGTGGACTATGATGTTTGCGGATTATATTGTGATTTGTGGTAATAGTAGGGAGCAGGTTGAGAAGAGCCTGGAAAGGTGGAGGTACGTGCTGGAGAGAAGGGGATTGAAACTCAGTAGGAGTAAGACAGAGTACATGTGTGTGAATGAGAGGGAGGGCAGTGGAGTGGTGCGGTTGCAGGGAGAAGAGGTGGAGAAGGTGGAGGAGTTCAGGTACCTGGGGTCAACAGTGCAATGAGTAATGGAGAGTGTGTTAGAGAAGTGAAGAAAAGAGTGCAGGCAGGTTGGAGTGGGTGGAGAAGAGTGGCAGGAGTGATTTGTGATAGACGGGTATCTGCAAGAATGAAAGGGAAAGTTTATAGGACCGTGGTGAGACCTGCGATGTTGTATGGATTAGAGACAGTGGCACTAAGTAAAAGACAGGAGGTGGAGCTGGAGGTAGCAGAGTTGAAGATGTTAAGGTTTTTGTTAGGGGTGACAACGATGGACAGGATTAGAAATGAGTTTATTAGAGGGACAGCGCATGTAGGATGTTTTGGAGACAAGGTGAGGGAGGCGAGATTGAGATGGTTTGGACATGTGCAGAGGAGGGACATGGGGTATATCGGTAGAAGAATGCTAAGGATGGAGCTACCAGGAAGGAGGAAAAGAGGAAGGCCAAGGAGGAGGTTTATGGATGTGGTAAAGGAAGACATGCAGGTAGTTGGTGTGACAGAGGCAGATGTAGAGGACAGGGGGTTGTGGAGACAGATGATCTGCTGTGGCAACCCCAATGAGAGAAACCGGAAAGAAGAAGAAGAAGGAGAATGGTTCCCCAAGAGGGGCACAGAGAATTGATTTTTTTTTTTTTTTGCTTATGTCGTACATTTTTTTTATTTATATTTTTGCTTTGGTTATATTTTCCTGTCATTCAACAGGAAAATACTTTTAACATTTTCATCATCATTCAACATACCCCTTAAGAACCACTAAAGAACACTTTTTCGAATAGTTTATCAATTACCAATAATCTACTGTAAATGTTAAACTTCGAAAAAAAGTTTTTTCCTAAATGAGAAGACATTAAGTGTTTTTACTATCACAAAGAGTTCTAGGTAGAAGGCATTTTGATTAATTGATTGATTTAATTATCCAGTGAGCTCAATGTTTAAGCTTTTGGGTTACTGTTCGGAAAGTTAGAGGTTCAAGCATTAGAACTTCCAAGCTGCCAATGTTGGGTACTTTAGCAAGGCCCTTAACCATCTCTTGCTTAGGGGTGGTGTATTATGGTTGACCCTGCCCTCTGACCCTATCTATCAACCAAACTGGTACATGCAACAAAATAATTTTCACTTTGCTATAATACATACAGTAGGTGACAAGTAAAAGCATTTACCAAATATAATACAACAACAGAGGAGCCATTATAGGTTGAAAGTCAATTAAAATGCCAATACTAAAGAATATTTTCTGCTGGAGAACTGCTGGGGATAATGATCAAGCTCATAAAAGGCTGATTGACTTTATATCAAACTCTCACTGATTTGTTAGGAGCAAAGTTTTCACAAAAATTTTGGCCTTAACATTTAATGTCTGCATTTCGCTTTCCTGATACACCATGTCCCATAAAAAGCTTTGTTCCACGTTGAATAGAAAAAGCTTGATAGTGTGGTGGGAATGGCACTCATGATTCAGTGGTTGGAGTGAAAATAATCCAGAGTTGATTCTGTGAATATGAGCTGGTTTGTAGCAGATCCTCGAGCTGTGTCAAGATCTCTCGTTTAAGCCCTCGAGCTTTAAAACAGCGCAGCTCCTCTGAGAATAGTTGCTTTAATATATGCGCACAGAGGTGGCGTGAACGCTCAACACCACTGTGCGATTCACTCACCAGACCATTTCATTTTTTCATTTCTTCTTTAAAGGGGACTACTTTAACAGGAAATGGGCCGTGAGTTGTCCCTGTTGCCAGGAAACAGCTGAAGGGAACCTGTTTGAAGCGTTTTGTAGGGCATTTACAGAGGCCATTTTGAGTCATGATGCCTGAAAGAGCTGAAGAAACAGTCATGGTGTTTTTTTTTTTTTTTGTGTCCAAAGAAAAAAACAGCTCCCATCTGGAGACATGTATATTGTAAAAGGAAAAAAAAGAACACACATCATTCTGTGTGATTACACCTTGACAACACAGGCTGCTATTTGGAATATCCAGGCACACAGCGTGGATCGCTTTAAGAGCATCATTTAAGAGCGATTATGTTGGAGCGAATGTTCCTGTCTTATTCTGCCAGGCTGGGATGTGAGATGGTATAATGGGCCAAGTTATAAAAAAGAGGGGGGAAAAAAACATTTAAATTTCTAAAGCAACAATATTTAAAGAAAGTCAGGAAGAAAATGTATTACATAATTGATTGTATTTATTGCTTCCTGATTGCTGTTTTTAATTTCTGGTGAAATTCTCTCAGCTTTAAGAGTCAGAGGTGAACGCAGTTGCTGAAAAGTTTTAAAAAGTCTGAAATGGCATGCTTCACACACTTTTACTGCAAAGATTAACACCTGCTTTTGTGCTAGAAATGAAGCATAAAACAAGCAATATATTTAAGCACTGCTATGCTTTGAAAAATAAAATGGGTAGCCATCCTTTTATGAAAGCTATTAAGTGTAAACTTAGTTATATATAGCATGATAAAGTTTATTCCAGTTTGTAATTTGAGAAAAAAAAAAATAATAATAATTTGTTTTGAGAATTGGGATTAAGGGCATAAATCAAAATATATCCAAAACATTCAATATCTTTTAGCATATCATGCACCTGAATAAAAATATACATTATTACCCACAATGCATTGCACTTTCATTGTCAGAAACACTCTCAAAACAGAAAATCTGTAATAAATAATAAATAGTAAAACCCCAATTTTAAAAAGTTCACAAAGACGTCATATTAAACAATTTTGTGGATTTTTGGGTAGACTCCCCCCAAACAATTATTCATGTTCATCCGTGTTTAGAAGTATATAACAAAAAAGTTTTAAGGTAATTTTACTGTACATGCATTTAATTAAAGTATACAAATATTTTTTACTCATCTTATTACTTTAAGCATGAAGTAAAGCAAATTGAAGCTTAAAAACAACTTATATATATAACTTATAAACAACTTCTGTATATAAAACCAAGAGAATCATAATGATAAAACTGTTAAAATTAACATTTGGATTTAAAATAAATTGTCCATTATTGAATTTGTGGCACAGAGCAGCCACACACCAATAGCACACTGCCAATGTATTGTATCTTCTTCTTCTTCTTTCGGCTGCTCCCATTAGGGGTCGCCACAGCGGATCATCCGTCTCCATACCACCCTGTCCTCTACATCTGCCTCTTTCACACCAACTACCTGCATGTCTTCCCTCACCACATCCATGAACCTCCTCCTTGGCCTTCCTCTTTTCCTCCTACCTGGTGGCTCCATCCTCAGCATTCTTCTACCAATATAATTCACGTCCCTCCTCTGCACATGTCCAAACCATCTCAATCTCGCCTCCATCACCTTGTCACCAAAACATCCTACATGCGCTGTCCCTCTAATAAACTCATTTCTAATCTTGTCCATTCTCGTCACTCCCAACAAAAACCTTAACATCTTCAGCTCTGCTACCTTCAGCTCCATCTCCTGTCTTTTACTCAATGCCACTGTCTCTAATCCATACAACATCGCAGGTCTCACCACAGTCCTATAAACTTTCCCTTTCATTCTTGCAGATACCCTACTATCACAAATCACTCCTGTCACTCTTCTCCACCCACTCCACCCTGCCTGCACTCTTTTCTTCACTTCTCTAACACACTCTCCATTACTTTGCACTGTTGACCCCAGGTACCTGAATTCCTCCACCTTTTCCAGCTCTTCTCCCTGCAACCGCATCACTCCACTGCCCTCCCTCTCATTCACACACATCCAACCCGAACT